>MU151123.1:37302-103400 GCA_015584085.1 Macrolepiota fuliginosa MF-IS2 | reverse complement strand
TTTTTTATTCCACCGGATTCATTGTGTTGTGAGCAATCGTCGAATTACTGCAAAATTTAGCTGATCAAGCCTTGCGTGACAACATCAAAACCCAGATCGGGCCAGATCCCTTGTTGCGCTGGCTACAAAATCTCGCCTGCCCATTCCATGATATTATAAATACCTAAAATCCAAATTTTATCACAGAAGGCTGAGATCTACCAAAGAGTCTGTATGTGTTTGACACAGAAGCGTGACTACGGCTTTGGTGGTGTTCAAACTCGTGACACTCGTGTGACAAGGTTTTCAAACACCCGGTCTGTGTCATTCACGTCGTTTGAGAGCCACGTAAAATCTTCAAAAAATAAGATTTAGGTGCGCTAGATAGCAGTCCAAGACTCTACAAGATTTGGGGTGTGTAGACTAAATGAGTGAGGAAGGAAACGCTCGCAACTGAAAAGTTTTCAAACACCTGACCAATGATAGTACCCCTATCCTCGTATTCGTGCAAGGCGAAAAGGTATCTACCACTCAGTGAGGGTATCACATTCGTGGTGACACACACATCATCTATCATGTTTGGAATGTTGAGAACTACATTCTAAAAGGCGGGAGCATCCTGAACTCTACCCCATTGGCATCTCCTTGAGTCTCTTCGCTTTCCTCCTTCGATCCTTTAATGCCACCCTCGCCAGCGACCGCTGTTCCTTCATACCCTCTGATCCTGTTGCGATCGACACCATGGATGTTATAGATGAGCTTGTCGTCATTGAGGTTGCCCAGGAATTCAGAGCATTAGGACGCCTCTCCAGTGTAGTTCTTCTTTTCGTGATACTACTTGTTGTCTTCCGGGGACGTTTGGGAGAGACAGAACCGGTTGCGCTTAAGCTCCGAGTAGTGGATGCACAGGACATAGAAGGCTTGTTCGAAGTATACGTTTGCTGGCTTAAGAGCGGCACTGAAGATTTCTTGACTCGCAGAGGTTCGTGGCTATGAAGTGTATATGAACGAGATATGCCAAATCCAGGATCCAAAATTTCGTGATTTGAGACGACGGAGCGGGTGTCCGAAGCAGGAACCCGAATATGAACGATACCAGTGTTACTTCCAGTTTCGACCAAACTCCATGGGTTAGACGAAGAAGACTTGATGGTACAGCCACGACTCGGCGATGCCTTTGAAATAACTCCGTCTGGGGTTGGGCTTGTATTCTGAAGTGCCTTTCGTTTTGATGACCGTCTAGGACGGGCAGGGGTCAACTTATCGGCATCTTCCGTTCCTTCCCTGATTGCAGAAATGGGCAAGCTCGCAGCGACCGCGTTGAAAGCGTTGATAAAATTGGATCGCATGGAATTAGCCCACCCTTCGACCTCGGGTTCTTGTAGCATTTTCTTTCCAGCCGCGCTCTGATCGTCCTCGGGGGTCTTAGGAGCTTGACGGTCCCATGTCTTCCTTATGTGCTCAGCCGACATGATTCGCGACCTAGGTGTCCTTGCAACTGGGCTCTGGCTGGCGGGTAATGCTTTCTCTTCCCATGGAATGTCGAGACCTTTGCCGTCCAGTCCAAGAAACCTCGGCATCGGAACAAGTTCCCGAGGTGTTCCAATTTCGGGATGCGACGAAGACCCATGGGATAGACAAGAGAAGCCGGCCTCCTGACTGGAACACATAGAAAGGTCGCTAGGTACTTGGTTGGTAACGAGCAAAGCAGAGCCTTTCCCAAGAGTCTCCACCTGGAGATGTGGATCAATACTTCCCAGAGATACACGGTTGGCACAAGGTGACGCAGCAGGGCGGTTGATGAAGTTCTGGCCAGAATACCTTGAGAAAAGCGTGTAAGATGGTATTTGCTGTGTGATGAAGGGTGGCCGCTGTTTTCTATCATAGCACTCAGATCGTTTGGGCTCTCCGACATCTCTATCTCCTCTTGGTTCCCATGCCTGTACATGAGCCATACCTTCTCGGCCGAGGTTCATGATTCCCACCTCCGTATTCGAGCATTGCATCCCGGTTTCGACATCAAGAGCGACGGGTGCGCTAGAAAACCCACGATCATCAGGTTCAGGAGTAGGACTGATCCATGGCAGCCTCGCGGCCTCGTCTGCCAAGCGACGGCGCTTTTCGTGCGCCTGCCTTCGGAACGCCCATGAAATTAGCGCCGCTAAGACGGCAACACCGGCAATAGATCCTAGGACAATAGCGACGTAGAATGGCGGGGAGTGGGAAAGGTAGTCCAATGGTGCAGGTGTGGGAGGTGAGGTCATTGGGGTTGTAGGTTCAGCTGAAACTGAAACCGCCGCGGCCGACGTAGAGGAGCTCGCAGTCGCAGGCATGGAATTTATAGATGTTGACAGAGAATCTGATGTCGACAGCGAAGTCATCACGTTGGAGAGCGTCGAGGACAGCGCTCCGGAACCAGGTGAGAGGGACATTGTGTTGGGTGCCTGGCTTTCGGACATAAGGCCAGAAAGTTCTGCTGATGGGGTGATCGTCGACAAATCCACAGATGAGGGAGCAGTGGTGGGTGATGTCGGTAGTCGTGCGCCAACTGTCGGGGAAGCATTACTCCCGTCCGTGATGACAGTTAATGTAGTCTAAGTCAAAGGCATCAAAAACTATAGTTAGCTGCGGTTTCATGGATAAACACCCAAGAACCTAAGACTCACTGCCGTTTCATCTGGCGACAAGACTCCAATCGGGGAACTCAGATCCCCAGAGCTTGCACCAGTGTCATCGCCAGCTCGGTCACCAGCGCCCTGCATAACGATGACAGAACCGCCATCAAAAGCCACCCATACATCAAGTTCCGCAGCGCGTAACACTTCGTACTCCCCAGCAGTTTGATGAGAGAGAGCGGTAGTGAATAGATTGCTCATGGGGTTAATGCGTGTCCTAAAACGGCTACTTCCAGAGCGCTGAAAGGTAGGGATGACAGCTCGGCCCGCGAGAAGAAATGGCAGAAAGGAACATGATAGAGGTCTAAATGCCCAGACCAGTGCAAAAAATAAGTCAGTCAGCCACAGACCACAAACAGACGGCGACAAACATGCAAATGTTACCCGAATGTTACCGCCGTCCAATGTCAACCACGTCGATCCGTTACGGTGTAGCGGCCCGGTACCCTATCCGGATCATATCCTGTGTTTCTCCTTGGTTGGAGATCATCACACTTTTCCTGATTCCTGAGGACTATCAAGGGGATCCGGCGTCCACCATAACAACGATCTAGTACAGAAGGAGTTGTCCCCTCGTCTCAGCTCGTTTCTACTAACTCGGTCGACTGATCCAGTCGTTCTGGGGCTGTGGCAAATTTTTCAAAACAGATTGCGGCCCATAACCACCTATACACCCATTTTCACCGTCACACGGTCCGGCAAACACTACCCAAGTCGAAGCACGGAGTCATTTGCATCTTCCGACTCGCAATTGCCAATTCGTTGATGAGTAATCTCACGGGCATGCCCATGGACCCTGCCCTTCCTGAGAAGCTACACTTCTCCAAACAAGCGGAGTGCGAAGTGCCCGCATCATAAGAGACCTAGCTTCGTTGATGGAGAAAATTGCGTGGATAAATATATGCTTCACAAGATTCGACGATCAACCTCATCATCAACTAGAATGTCAGCAGTGGCGGGCTCTGGCCAAGAATTAGGCGCTATGTGTGAGAGATGTGGTTTCTGTCTATAATTCGCAAAGAAAACATCTAGGAGAATGAGAGGAGAAACCAGATCAGCGGCCGCTCCATGTCTGACTCATCACATACATAAAACGGACAGCCTTTGACAACAATCAGACAGCGCTCAAGGACACCTGTATTCTGTAGTTGAGTTCAGTTAGGAATGAAGAGGACGGGCAGTTAACTACAGTTAGATGCCACAACATTCTCAGCAGTAGAAATTGAGGACCTTGGCGACCGAGTGATAATTTCCATGATGGCCCTCCCAAGTATGTGTATTTTGTGGGATCAACAGCCCAAACGCAGGGTGGCACACTTAAGGTGTTTTGATTTGGCTATACATTTACTCACACAGCTACTCACAGTCTCGGCTACGAACGCATCCGCGCCGGCATCTACAATGATTCTTTTGATTATTTCCGGCCCTCAACTGGCCATGCATTCATGAAGGGCTGCATGCTAGGCACAACGCAACCAATCACCAACATCATCCCATCAAGGCTGTGGCTAAGTATCTAATTTCGCACTGGCATCCGTCACTTCGTGGCTGTAACCTCACTAGACTGTCATCTATGATCTAACGATACCTCTAACTCCTTGGAGCCTCATTCGCTGCATCTTCTGGCTTCTAGTATAACTTTCCTATTCGAAACAACCACGCGCCCGACCAACGGAGACCAAACGGAAGATATGCTGACTCAACACCCTCTATCATCGACTTTCGGCGCACTTGTAACAACATCTCGACGGTGACTCAGAATGTGTCCGCAATCTATCTACGGGCGCATTCTGTTCGCGTTTCATGTTCCGTAATCCTTGAAAGGCTATTTTCGTCCCTCCCAAATGTTAACATCAACGTAGATTGCTTGAGATCTACCTCCTCCAGTTCTTATGCCCGGATTGACTCGGGTACCAATACTTGTCCAAGCAACGTGAGTATTAAAAGCCGCATCGCTGTATGAGTGGCCACTGTTTATCCCTTCATCTATTGACACCCCTCTCCACCCCAAGTCGATGCTCAGGACCCACCTTACTGTTCTCGAGACCAGCGCCTCCAAGTTCGGCTCTGCTGCGGTCTTCAGAACTCCCGAGCTCGATCCCACAACCAACCGCGTCAGGGCTTGGAAGTCGACATCTTATCAACAATTCTATAGTGATGTGCAAACATTCGCGAAGTACTGGACACAGACCCTAGGGAGCCAGGGTATTCGGCAGCGTTCTGTTATTGGAGTTTGGTGCGTTTTTCTCAGAGTCTGCCCCTGTATTCCGCTAATACCATGATAGGCTAAGCGGTTTCCTCTATACCGATGTCCTCCATATCTATGGTCTCTCCCGGGCTGGATACATTCCTCAATTATTCAGTATACGTTTACCTAATCCTCTCGTAATCTACGAGCTCCTGCAACGCGCAGGCGCGAAAGCTCTCATCCACGACGCTTCCTTCTCCAACATTGTTGGTGATTGTCCGGTGCCGACACACTTGGCGGCGGACGTCCGCGGTCTCGATCTCCGGACAGCACCTCTATCACCAGTCCTCGATGTTTCTGAAGAAGATGTTGGCTTCATTTTCCATACCAGCGGTTCAACATCAGGAAGCCCGAAACTTGTGCTATGCAGGTATCGATGGCTATCAAACGTGTTGGAGAAATCGTACTCAATATGCCGTCCGCGTAACTCACATCGACAAGATGTGACTGTATTCATGTGCGTGCTGCTTGTCGCTCTAAGTCTTCTTTTGATCTAATTGATTCAACAGCGGGAGCATGTGTCACATTGCACAATCCTTCAGTAAGTCTGGTTACAATTCATTAGTAAAGGATGTTTATTAATGGTTATGCAGTGTTCATCGGTACTCTCCAACACGGATCTTGTGTGGTTCAGCCCACTGCCCTCAATTTCCCATCTGAAGAACTCATTGATATGATTGTTCGTTGCGGCCTGAACCGCCTCAATCAATTTGCTACCTTCCTCGCAAACCATCTGCGAGCATCACGTCAAGATTCCAGGCTGCTGTCGATGCTTATGGCTCTTGACGACGTGTTGTACACCGGTCTCGCACTCCCGCGCGAGGAAGAACAATGGGCGTACAACCATGGGATCAAGATCAGGGTAGGTTCTATTCAACACTTCAAACATGATTTACGCCGTTGTACTAACGCCTCACCTAGAACCTGTTCGGTAGTACAGAAGTCGGCGGAATGCTCCTATCAGGCGGCTGTGAACGCAATCCGGCTTTGGTGGCGCCCCTACCCGGCACATCATACCGCTTCGTTCCCACATCGTCCGCACCCACAGAAAGCCAGTCTACACACCGCTCCACAGCGGAACTCTTCGAGCTTGTCATCCTCGCCGACTCGCCCGACTGCCCCGATCCATCCCTCCGGCACGCGGATGGCAATTTCCATACCGGAGACCTCTTCCAGGAAGTGCTGCCCGGGTTCTACCTCTTCCGCGGACGAGACGACGATTGGATCAAGTCAGAGAACAGTCTGCGCTGTGACACAAAGGCAATCGAGGACAACGCACGGGCGATGTGCGGAACACTCATTGCTGAATGTGTTGTTGTCGGCACGGGACGGCCTTCACCTGTAATGTTCATTGAACCTGGCGTCGAGTTGAACCATGACAAGCTGAAGAAGGAAATCTTCCGCAAGATCCGACTGTTCCACTCGAGGCGATACCTCCACGAACAGATTATATCTCCGGATATGATCGTTGTTGTACCCAAGGTGACTCTGCCTCGGACAGCTACCAAGGGAAATATCCGCCGAAAAGCGGTAGAGGAGAAGTTCAAGTCGCAAATAGACGAGATCTTCGCGCGAGCAAGGTGAAGGGTTCGCTGCATTGGCAGACGGCTGGATCATTATCTATAACCTATTTATTTATTTTTACACTAAAAGGCACAGCTGCGTTTGTTGTGCTTATTGATATTCGTATTCTATCACCCTTGAATTACTACTACTCATCCATAGTATCTTACCTCCCTAGTTTGTTGTCTTGTAGAGGGCATTGTTTGTAGCACTACATACCCCATCACTCTTGTTTGTATCCAGAACTACATAATGCATACTATCGTCTGATGGACCCGATAACTCGGCTAACTCCATCATATTCACTTAATTTTTCCCGTGGGCATGATAGTCGGCGAGTGGGGCTTAAGCCCGCACTGATGGCATAAAAATACCCCAAACAAAGGATGAAGCATCATGTATCATGCATCGGGCCTCAGGATCCAGCACTACGGTGATGTGTTTCAGGCTACTTGACGCGACCATCAGGCATAAAAAAAGGCTAACTGTGGACGGGATGAAAATTTGTCTGTCGCATGTCAAGGGAGATGGATTGAACAGGGTATGGAATACAAATGATCGCAAACGGCTTAGGGGGAAGGTACACAGGAATATGCATGGGAAATGTCGAAAACAAGATACAACGTAAGCGAGCGGATAACATCACTCGACTTCAATCGGTTCAGGTTGGTGGTATATTGACTCTTCTTGGATCTATGGGGAGCGAACAAGAGTGTCGGATGGCGGACGGTTGGTTGATCGTTAGAGCCGCTAACATGCGAAATGGAGCGTTCCTTACCCATGGTCCATCGGCAACTGCTGCGTACTTCCTCGGAGGCCTCTCAAAACACGCCACGCCATTTGCTTCAGCTTCGTCCTTGAGGGGGAAAATGATGCCAAGTTCATAATTAGTGACCTTGATCAAGCGTAGTCAGGGTTGGCATAAGGGACCTCCGAGGATGCTCATGCGTACGTTCAGAATTGGATTGAATGCACTGCCAGACAAGGTGCCCCACGCTGAAGGCGTAAAGTTATGGGAGCCAACATAAGCCCAGCCGGCGGCCGGCTCGATAATTTTAACCTCGTCATCTGAATCGTCGTCCTCCGTATCGGAATCCTCTGTCCTCGAATTTGCCGAGGAATGAGACACGCGTTGTGTTGTAGCGATGATCATCTGAGCAGGTGAGAATAATGAGTAAGGATAAATTTAGTCTAACGTAACCGGTACCTTTGAGTGCATGAGCACGGGGCCACCTTTACTCTTTGAGTCGTAGAACTTATCTCTGGGGAAGTTCTTGGCAGCCCACTGCCTTCTTCGACAAAAGATAGTCCCACCACCCTGAACCAAGGTGTCATGAGGCGATGTTGAAATGAGAGTGTGAGTATATACGGCATGGTAGAATGAATTGATTAACTAGAATGGATTGATAACTCACCGGTTCCCCAAGGGCACTTGCCTGGACCGTTCTCTTGGTCGGAAACACAACCTTCACGGGTGGAAATGGCAGCTTCTCGCGGCGTCTCTTAGGTTCGTCGAGCCAGTCCTCCGCAGATTCACCTCTTGCAGACCAATGGAATTCATTCATCCATTGAGTGGTATAACTGCCTAAACTCGAGCCCTGCCGGGCCGCGAAAGGACCAACAATGAGAATGACACTCATCCGCAGCGAAGGGAGTGTCGACCAACCTGGCATTCAATTATGAGGTTATCATTCCTTGGGCCCTTGCCCGTTCTCAGGCCCATTTTGCGGACGGCCATCATGAGCCGCGGATGACCCGTTCTGTAATCAGAATGATGAGATCAGGCTACCTGTGCGGGGACACCTTAACGTACTTTATAACGCTCGGCCATCCTTCATGCTTTCCCGCGATGGAAGGTACGAGATGAGCTTTGACCTTCGACCAATCCCAGCGTGCCCGCAAGTCTTCGATGGCTGTCAGAGGGATACCAGACTATGAAAACAAAATATGAATCAGTTAAATCAAACGTTGATGAAAGGACCATTGATTTACATGTTCTTGAAGTAAAGTCTTCAGAGCAGGAAGGACGTTGACAGCGTGCAATACTCTTTGCATAATGGATGGGAAGTCATCATTGACTTTGGGATCGTGGGGTATCGGTCTGGACCGTAGTGGCAGGTCTTGTACCCAGACTGACTAGAGGCTGACATGAGACACTGTAAGCGGAAAGGTACATGTACATACGTTCTCCATGTCTCGCCAATCATACGAGATCAGGTTGGCAGTTGATATAACAACGCGTAGGCGACCAGTCTTGTAGAAAAGCTATAACAGTGTGAGTTTTATTGATAGCTTCCGGTCCGTATCACCCACGAGCATAAACTAATACGAAAATTTAACATTTCCTGGTCAAGGAACAATTGAACTTTTCACAGACCTTCATATGCTGGCACCCAAAACCCCCGCGGAGTGGTGGTGCGGTCTTGACCCAAGTGGGGAAAGTATACTTGATTGATGCCCGTCCGGTTGCGTCTGGCTGAGCGACCATAATGACCGGCACCGAACGATCGAAAAACTCGTATATCCACGGGAGGTCAAGGGCATATGAAGACAAAATAGCAAAGTTTAACTCTGATTTCTGATATTATGAGTACGCTGATTCCTTGTTGTCAGTTGTAGTGTAACTTACATTGCCCAAGACCTGGGTGAGTCGAAACGTAGGTTTACCGTCCTTCCGTGACTCTGAAAATCTGGTAGCTGTCTGCCGCAGTTCACCAGCCCAGAAGAACTCTGTCTGGGAAGGAACAGAAGCACCCGTTGAAATGAGGGGAATTGACTTGTCCTGAGACGAAGTCGAAATATGCTGTCTTTTTGCCGGTGGCCCATCCATACTAATATCGCTATCGTCGTCGGATTCGGCATCAGTCCCATTCGTCTCGTCATCTAGATCAACCTCTTTCCTTAACCTCTTCTGTCTTTCAAGGCGCTCCTTTTCTAGTTTGGCACGTTCAGACAGAAAGGTGGAGGGACCAGGTCCTGGCACCCCAATCCCCGGACCAGACGCCACTGGCACTGTGGTTGGAGATATTTGACTTTGAACTTTGGACACTTCTAATGCTCTCTGTAGGTCGGCTTGATACCGCATGTCTTCATGGTCTCCACTATTATCGTCGTCGTCGTCGTCGATCGTGATGACTTCTGGCTTTTTTGAACGTTGACTCTCTTTCAGGCTCAAAGCAATTGCTCTTGTAAATTTGTCGATATAATATTCATGAGATAAATGGACGACGTGAATTATAACATACCTCGCAAGATCCTCGTCCTCGCTGTGCATCACGCTGTCTAGGATGTGGTTCTGGGACAATTGCTGATGATCAAACGCCATCAATTTGGGCACGTGACCGTGACACGTACCGGCCCGTTGCATTAATCCCAGATCGGCAAGTCTATTTAGTGGACAGTGACGCGCTCATCTGCGATAATCTGAAGCAACCACCATGTACACCTGCTTAGCCGAGATTCCGGTGCCACTCTCTGCAACATTTATTGACCCTGATGGTAGAGCCCTCGCCTTATTTGAGGTCGAAGAATGTTAATCGTGCTCCAACAGTGGTCCAGATCGCATACTCAGTCCGGAATCACCTCTCTAACACCAAAAAGACACTGACCAAGATCATACCACTCGCGGCGAGCGTAACGGGCCTCCCGCTGCAGGAAGTTGGTGAAGTTGTTGCTCATACTGTCTCTCCTTCCTTCAAATTTCGCGCAAATCTTCGCGAAAGTAAACAAGGAACCTCTACGAAACGGTTTGTGGAAATCTGGTCGGGCGACAGAGCCTATGTTTCTTTCGAAGTCACTGATTATCACCAAGCCTTCTATCTCGATGGTAAGCTTCAATATATGCTACGTTTCAATTGGCTCAACGTGTGTGAACGTGTCCGGGGCCCAGAATACCTATCTACCCTGATTTTCTCCCCTTCTGAAACGGCTCTACTGTACACGGCTGAGGCAAATGCACCTCATGTTACTCCTGACGACCCCTACGCCAAGTATCGCTATAGGCCGTCATTTGGCGAAGGCTTTGGTGGGAAGAAGAGGCCTCACTTCTTCCTCCTCCGTTGGAGTTCCCCAACAACCCCCGATCCACCCGCCCCGAAACCAACACTGTACGAAATACACCCCGAGAATGATGACCTGCTTTTTGGCCAAGGTATATTTTTCCCTACCCCGGAAGAAACCACCATATATGCCACGGGTTATGAATTCACACCCAATGGGAGGCTTCTTGGGATCAAGGGATGCTACAATCGCCCGTTTGGAGTCTGGGAATTGCATTTCCAGAAACAAACGGACGATGACCACGATAACAGCGACGAGAAGAAACATGACCTGATCATATATTCTGCACGTAAAATTAGCGACACGAACTCGGGTCGCTCTCCGCGCATATTGCAGGAGGACTCAAGAAGCATTCTGTATTGGTTGTCATCCAACGCCGGAGGTCCTCATATTTCGACCGCGTCGCTTCAAGCCTTGGATATCACGTCTTTAGATGCCATCTCCCCGGAAATCGCCTCGAGGACGCGCACTGTCCTCTCTGCCCCTAAAGTTAAAGGGTCCGATTTTCCTGGGCTTTACCCTCCGTTTAATTTACCAACACGCGCCTTCTTGCAACCCGAATACGGACCCGCAGAACTGATCACCCAATCTCAATGGGGTTCTCGAACCGTCATCCTCTCCATTTCTCCCTCGACTGGCGCCATCAAGAACCTTACACCTCCCGATCCAGGCCAGTCCTCTGAGTCTCTTTGCGGGATCGTTCATAACGCACACACAGGTCTTTTCAGCTGGGCACTCTTGGCCACCGATGGAAAGAACCGCATCATATGTTCGAGGAGTTCGCCAGCCATACCGTATCAAATATATCTGGGAACTTTTTCCGAAAAGGGACTTCGATGGTCGATGTTGGACCAACCTGACCTTGCCCCTGATGGTAAGTGTAATCCGTCATTGCGATGTTATGTGGCTGATATGCCCTTCTAGTCTATTCAGCTCTAGGATCTATTCACACCTCTATTCACCCGATTCCTGACCGTCATCCTACAGAGACTATTGTCATCAGATCCGTTCTACCCAATGACTTGCGAGGGAAGAATGTTCCTCTGGTGACGGTACCCCATGGTGGGCCACATGCCGCTACCACAACTGCGTTTTCACCTGCTACGACTGCGCTGGTGCTTGAAGGATGTGAGAACCATTTTTACGTCTAACCAAACGGTTATGTGATGGTTATCTGCAGATACCCTTTCATTACCCAATTACACTGGAACACCTGGATATGGACAAGATGAAGTATCGAAATTATTAGGCCAATGTGGAACCCTTGACGTCGAGGATGTCCATGCTTCTACTTTACATGTGGTCAATGACCTGCAGCTAGCGCAGTTCGGACAGGGTGACATCTTTGTGATGGGAGGAAGTCATGGTGGCTTCATTGCGGCGCACCTTATCAGTCGCTATCCAAACATCTATAGTGCCGCTATCCTCCGCAACCCAGTCATCACCTGTGGAGAAGTTTCTGGCACCGATATTCCTGACTGGTATTTTGCAGAGTTCGGCTTCCAGGACGATTTTCCAATACACTCGTCCCCGCCATTCAGTGACCTCTCCACAGCGATGAAATCGCCAACGATACCTCACTTTGATGCCGCGCCGCATGTCACCCCTCGCATTTTCGAAGGACTTTACGAGGCTTCCCCGTCAACTGCCCTTGTGAACCGCCTCAAGAATCGATCCCAGCAGCCCAATCGATCCAGGCACATTCCTCCTGTGCTTCTCCTGATTGGAACATCAGACCAGCGTGTGTCGCCTACGCAAGGAACTGGACTCTACCACCTTCTAAAGGGGGCAGGCGAGGAGGTTGAGATGCTAGTTTTTGATGGCGAAGGTCATCCGCTCGATGGGGTGGAGGCGGCGAAAGTCGGGTGGGAGGCTGGGCGAGACTGGCTGAAGAAATACGGCAGGGAAGAGGAGTTATGATCGCAGTATGTTGCCTCTTGAGATTCAGCAGCTAATGTAGATTATTACTGGTGTTACGTCGTTGACTACTGGAGAACAGTTCCTATCTGATCTAAGGGCCTGATCTTCGGCCTTAGCTTGCACGATTCGCCAGACTGAGGTCGGCCCACGTAAAGACGGTTCGAAGCTGTGGATCCAACGCGCGTTGATACATCCAAAGCCCCTATTAGTATAAGCCACATTAGCACCTACATATTCACTTACCATCTTTGATAACGTGATGGAACTCAGAATTTCGCCTCCCGTGCCGGTGATCTCATCAAAGGCAACAGCCCGCTTAACCCTTTTAGTCCTTGGCATGTGAATGGGGAGCCGAAGTTCCTAAAATTCTCTCCACAACCAACCCACAACCAAACACGGTAGTACGTTTCTCATCCGTATTATTAACCCAAGCAACCTCCTTGAACGGCCGGTATAGCATTTTCCCCATTCCCGTTTAGAGGCACAGCTCCAGCACATCCCGGGCTCTTTCTTTCAATCCACGACTTGGGGCGCTGCAAGATGTCAGAAATTTCGCCGTTGCTACCCAGAGCGACACAGTACGGTCGTCCTTCGTTGATGGACAGAATCAAGATGTTTTTCACGCTACTTCCACTTCGTCAGTTCAATCCATATATTGTTACATTCATGCATGTGGGGACTGATTCTAAGCTTCGGCTCTCAATAACTTTTAGCCATTGTCATAATATGGTCTTTTCTCTTCAAATCAGGCAAGACGAAGAGTAAGAAGCGTGTTGTTTTCGATCGCTCGCTACGATATGTTGTCAATTCGCTCAACGTTCGACAATTGCAACACGTCATGGGCACAACGAGGGGCGTGTACGATGCATGGTGCAAGAGGAACAATCTTGGGCCCGATGTCGAGGGTGTTGGAGAAGGTGCGAATTTGCTCTGGGTCGGTGAGCGAGGGTTGGATAAGGTTATTATTTACCTGCATGGTAAGCATTTTCTGGCTTATGCGCCCCAGCCAATTGCTGACAATCATACCGAACGTCATATGCTGATCTTCTCTGCGATCCGATTCGGAATCACTGTGAACGCGCATCTATTAATGTCCATCTCGGCAAATAGGGGGTGCTTTCCTTCTTCCTCCTTTCACATACAACCTCGACTTCTTCCACCACGTTCGCACCGTTCTGAGGCAACGCGGCGTCAATGCCTCCGTTGTTCTGGTCGAGTATAGTGAGTTCAATCCCGCTCCACCCGCCTTTTGAACGGCTTCCCTTAATTAACTCCTATTCCCATTAGCCCTGGTGCCAGAAGCTATTTTCCCCACGCCGCTCAAACAAGCAGTGGCGGCCATCAATCACCTCATGAACCTCGGTGTCGACCCACAAAACATGCAACTCGTTGGAGATTCTGCGGGCGGGAACTTGGTTACTCAAGTCCTCGCACATCTTTTACATCCTCTCGAGTCCGAACGCGTCCCGGCACTATCCCTCCCCGCGCCTTTCAAAGGGGTGTATGTGCTGTCACCCTGGGTGGATCTTACAAACATTTTCAAGACCCTTGACAGCGGTGAAGATACCGACTTTCTCACTGTTCGCACTCTCACTTCTTGGGGCTCGACAATTCTTGGACCAGTTTCTGCGAAGAACCGTGATTATGTTGAGCCCAACAGCGCGGCAGAGGATTGGTGGAAAGGGGTTGACGCGTTTGTTGATCGCGTTCTGATCACCGCGGGCGAGGACGAATGCTTGAAGAACGAAATTATACGATTCCACTCTACATTCGACAATTTCCATTCGCATGCCAAGTTGGTGGTCCAGGATGAGGGTATCCACAATGATCCTTTGCTTGATTTCGCAGTCGGGAAACGAGACGGATCCACAACCCAGTTTATCATTGACTGGCTGACAATAGGGTTCCAGGAGCCTACGTCGTAAATCGGGGAGTCGGGGACCCGTAATGTTGAAGGTCGCGAACATTTTGCATTTCGAGTGTCCTTTGTTCTCCCATTTGAATCCTCCTAGAGGACAAATTTGTTATGTCTGTGACGCTGCTTCAGATGTATCTATGTACAATGGTGCATCTGTACAAAAATACATCGTGAGTTCATTGCGTCGTATTTATACCACAACAATTGAACCGAGTGTGCCTTGTGCAAAAGAAAAACAATCATGTCAATTTATACTAATGTGTGTGGAGAATATGGTGGGAAATGCGAACACCTGATTTGCCCAATTCTATGGGACGAATAGCTATGACGCGAGCGGGCGGGGCGCAGCATGAGCTTATTTCCATTATGGTCGTGTGAAAATTGCCCTGGTTTGCCGCACCCAGATTCGGACGCAATATGACTTGCACGTGTTCGTCAGCCATGGTCCGAGAAAAGGCGCTTAGATTAACAAGTTCATCGCAGGGCGTCAAAACCCTTCTCAGTCTCCAGTACACCACTCGCTGAATCCTCCAGAGCCTCCAGTTAATACCAAACATCTCGCTACCCCTTTATACTTCTGGAATGGGCAAGAAAGTTACAATTGTTGGTGGACACGGCAACGTAGGTTCAAATAATAAGCTTACCAGATGACATAGTAATGGATAAATCCACTCCACATCTTCATTACCGTCGCGTTCTTAGGTTTCTCTCCGCCTCGCACGTCTTCTTTCTCCAAATCACACTGTCACATCTATAATCCGGAGCCTGGAGCATGTGAACGATATTAAAGCTACCGGAGCTACACCTCTTTTGCTTTCTTTGGAAGACTCTTCCATAGCCGATTTTGCCACAGCGTTCGACGGCCAGCAAGTCGTGTACTTTTCCGCTGGTGCCGGGGGTAAGGGTGGTGAAGAGCGTACAAAGAAAGTTGACTATGAGGGTGCGCTGAAGGTTTTTGACGCACTTGAACGCGTCGATGGACACACGAAGCCTCGGTTGGTACTGGTTTCGGCCATTGATGTTAGGGACCCGGAGAAGGTTCCAGAGCATTATGTGGGTTCTGCATTTCGGGAGAAATCGAAGGTATTGTTCGCTGACGTGATACTATAGACCGAAGAAGATATCGGGGTGTCGAACCGTATGTATCGCGTTATACCGGCATATATGAAGTGGAAGTATGAGGCGGATAAGAACCTTGCCAAGAGGACTGCGTTCAAATGGACCATCTTGCGGCCTGTAGGACTGAACAATGAGCCTGGTACTGGTAAAGCCTCCATTGGCAGAACACATCTTGTGCCCACAATTTCAGTGAGTTTACAAGTTCCTTGCAGTACAATTCGCGACAAGTTGATAATTGGCACACTATAGAGGGATGATGTCGCGAAGGTTCTGGCTCTTTTGGTCGATCGCGAGGATGCTGCGGGCCTCGGTATAGATATGGTTGGAGGAGAAATACCAGTTGAAGAAGGGCTCGACGCATTCATTAAGAAAGGGGAAACGGATTTCCTGGGATAATCTGTTGAAGAGACAATTTCGGCGCCTAACTCTTAGTATTCGGAAGAAATTTGTGCATGTAGGGCGGATATGATCATGAACCAGACTTTCATGCGCGATTGTTCGAGTCGTTGAAGGTACCAGAATGTAGTAGAGTTCAAGAGGGTTGGATGGCTTTTCTGCGTGATGTCACCAACCCAAAGTCCAACACTTTCATCAATTCACGAACCTTCAGGGTCTTCATTAACCCTGTTCAAGTGTTCGCTCTTAACCACGCTCGGCGCCCAAGAACCCAGGCGAAGAAACGTGTGGCAAAACCCCTGAAAACAAGGTGACACTGATGCCGTGTCGGCGCCGCTAGAGATGTCCTGAGGTGTCAGGCATGACCCCTGGAAACAGGACAAATTGTGGCTTCGACTGACCCTCAAGAAGTTGGCATACGTCCGTCACGGTACCACGACGTTCCATTAAAGTTTCCTTGGACTGACTTCATTAATCAGGAGCTTGTCTGGGGTTTTGGTCACCTAGTAATGTGTACCGATGGTCAGCCTGACTGTTGGCTGTGTCGGTCTCAGGAAATGTGTATTCTTCCTTGTCGGAACTGGGCGTGGCACGCTTCTCGTGGCCAAACAAATGCTGTAACACTGGCGCCCTGGTCTTCCCTGCGATGATAGCTCCAGGATGTTGGAAAACGCGTGGAGTTCCGGTTTAATCTTATTGTCGAACCTTTTCTCTGTTTGGGTTATCTGGAGTGCCGAGTGGAGGCCAACAGGATCATTCTATTGGATGGTCTAAACGAGTGGATATACAGGTCCTATGATTCCCGACAGCGTATTCAAAACTATGCTGTCGGTTTTGTCGCTGCTCCTTGGTTTAGTCTTGTTGGGGAAATCACCTATATCCCGGGCTCCAGCCGCATACCGCTTATGCTGCTCCTCGGAGGTTCCATCCACTAGCACCACCCGAAGGTTCAACAGTCTGATACCACGTATTATTCGCCGGCTACCTGTACCCGCTTGCGTGGCGCATTACAAGTCCCTCAGCTCCAGTGGGGTGGAAACGAACATCTATGCCATGTAGCCTATCCTGTGAGTTTTGGCGCTTCGTTCTTGTTGATCGACTCTAATTCGACCTAGGGGCCTGACCGAACGTCGGACCACACGAGAGAAGCTGTTGGTCATTATCACCCTCAAAAGCACCACCACGAGCAGGCGTCGTCCCCGGGCCCCACTGGCAATTTTAATGGCGGAATGAGCTGGCTTCGCCTGTTCGCCTGATTGCCAGCGCCCACACCAACTTCTTCGCCCACAACCAGACTTCTCCCTCATAGTTAAGCGGCTTAAGCCCGCCTAAGAATCACACCCCAGATTGACCATGGTAATCTCACTTGAAACACATTGGTCGTTGGGAGAGGACCTTCAGGAAACAATATTTTATACGGACTGAGCCCGTTAGCTATCATCCTTCAAATCTCAGAGCCAGATCACATTCTACACTTTCCAATAACTCCTGTATTAAGACATGTCAAAAACTATACAAAGACCCCGTTGGCATGGTTTTTAGAAAAAGCGGGAATCACTGATCTCGATTCCTGGGTTAAGAATCCAACCTTCGACTATTATAATGTAACTCATACGATACAATACCTAAGTAGATAAGCAAGAAGAAGAAAAAAAGGAGAAAAACCAATGACGCTGTCATCACCCCCCTCTCGGCCACGGTTATACCATGAAGAAAAGAATTTGGAAAGACTACATAAGAGTGAGCAGGTAAAAGGGAAGAGGAGGGGTAGAAAGAGAGGGGAAGTGAGAAAGAGACAATGCGAGTGTCTGTAGAATAAAAATACTATGGCACAAGCAAGCATTGATAAATGAACGGAGTGGAACGAAATAGCGGATGTGCAGTTGTACTGGGATTGTTTTCCAGAAAAGAGCAGTGTGGGACATGTGCATGGTTGCACGAGCGGAATGAGTGATAGGATACAAGCGGCGAGCGGAGTAGTGAAAGAGGGTGTAGTTAGGATGCGATTGGTCGATAACCGTCACGGGTAACTTGAGGTCGGGGAGAGTCAAGGTGAGGGGAGGATGGGCGTGGCATAGTACGTATGCATCGAGGTGTACCCGTTCATCGTTTAGGAGTGTAGAAGATCCGATAGCGAGGAGTGGGCAGCGTGGTTGAGATTCTATTCTTCGCCGTCCATCGCCTCCTTCTCGTATTTCTTCTTCATGACGCTCACTATAACATACCTCAGCCTCCCTCTAAAACAGAAAGTTGTAACGCTTACCTTCCCTCGAGATGTGTCCCGAGTTCATCCACCCTTCCGGGAACTGTGCCACGATCTTCTGATACAAATTCTTCCGTGATCCCTGCTCACTAACTTGAATCACAGACCCTTCCAACCCACTGTCGTAAAACAAGCATCAGTACAAGCCCATATCTCACAATAAGCCAGACATCAAACTCACTTCTTCTCGTTCTCCAATCGACAACATTCATTACTCAGCAACACGAGCTGCCACACGATATTCTTCATCTGCTCCGTCAGGCGGTACCGTTTCTGCGGGGGTTGTGCTTCCTTGGACTCCTTGCCTGCACCTTCCTTGCCGTCGCTGCCTTCTGGGTGCTGGCCCGGTCCAACGCTTGCACCATCCACTTCCATTTCTTCCGTTGGATGACGTGTCGGCGCCGCAGAGTCCGTCTGGTCTTGTACCTTCGTTTTCTCCTGACGTCGATCTGGAATATACACAATATGTCAACACCCACAACACGATGAAAGATAAATAAATGAAAACACACCCCAAGCGATAACACTCTTCGTCCATTCTTCCTCCGCCTTCTGAAACCCTTCCTCTGTAAGCGCCTTCAACTCCGCCAACAGTTCTTCCTGTCTATCATGTAACAATTTAGTATGATCTGCAAACACCGTCCGCTTGATCAACTTTGTCATTGTAAATTTGTTGTAAGGGAATAATGCGGGCATGAGACTGAAGAAATGTTCGTCGTATTCATCGAGTTTGATAGCCTGAAGAGCGAGCTGTGAGAGTTGGGGTTTGAGACCAGGTGGGAATTTGCCCTTTTGCGACCAACTCTCTGTGTGGGACGAGGGAGGGGGGTGGAGGTGTGAGTGGTGTGGAGAGGTGTGGGGAGAGTGGGCCGTACCAGATTTAATGGCATCTTTCAATTTCTCGATTGCTGTTTGTAGCTCTGGATGGAATGAGGACTAGACGTATGGATGAGTTAACCAGACCTCGACGAGTGTTGGTGACGATATATATGTACCTGATCAATAACCTTTCTCTTCTTCCCATTCTCAACGACGGTGATGTATCGTTTCCGTTTTTGACCGACACGTTCGTCCCCTTCTTCCTCGTTATGTCTTGCGCTTATATCTTCATCGCCACCGACACCATTCTCTTGTGCACCTTCAGGTTTGACGACGGACGCGCTAGCAGCGTTAATAGCGGTCGCGAGTGATATCATCTTCTTTGACTTGGGCTTCTTAGGCGTCCTAGAAAGGATATCAACATGCATAGTATCTATTCAGAACACCATGACGTACTTGTCTTTGAGAAGAGCAACCTCCCCACTTGACACATAGAAGCCTTGTTGCTTTGTCTGAGCAAAATACGTCCGTTCATCGAGTGCAAGTTCTGAATCATCGATAAACGGATCGTTAACATCATAATAATCCGACGTAGGATTCTTCTACACAACGTGGATCGGCTTAGCACGATAACCTATCATGTATGAATAGCTAAACGCTTACCCGACGTTTCTTCTTCTTCCCACCATCTGTCTCTGCTTCGCTTTCGCTTATTGGATGTTTATTCACAGTGATCCTCGGGGGAGTCGGTGGCCGCTGCCCCGAATCCTTCGCCAGTTTGGACACATCAACTTCATAATTCTCCGGACCTCCAAGCCTAATATCAAGCCGGATCGTTGTCAAAGGCGGGGGCGGAGGCGGCGGGGGCGGTGATGGAGACGGCGAGCGATGCTTCTTTGATCGGGGCTTTGCCGACGACGATGCGGGCTTCGGCGAACTAGCACCAACAGCCAAGCCGGGTGGAGCGGAAGCGGACGGGGGATTGCCGGAATCTGCGGCGGGTGAGGCCGAAGAATTTGAATTTGGATTGAGGGCAGGAGAAGGATGGATGAGGACAGGAATGGAGATGGACCGCGATGCTGATGAATCCTTTGTCGTCTTCGCTGTCGAGTCCTCAGGTACGGCTGTTGACGCAGTAGAAGGTCCGTGCGACTCTGCAATGAGGATACTGTCTTTGGTACTGTCATCCCCCTCTTCCTCGCCTTCCCCTTCACTGTCTTCCTCGTCCTCCTCCTCGTCGTCGCCTGAACTACCCCCATCTTCTTCTTCGTCATCGTCATATTCCTCGGCGGCGAGGTGAGTCTCCGCCTCGACCTCGCTTTCCTCATGCTGCGAGTCATCGTGGTCGGAAACAGGCTCGGGATTCATAAGTGCGGCGAGTGACGAACGTCGACTAGCGCCGGGTGAGGCTGAGCTGGCAGGGGGGGAAGCGGCGGCGGGCGGGCGGGAGTCGGTGTCACGATGATGTCTGAGGTGACGAGTAGAGTCGAGCATATCGACATCTTCAGCCATGACCACAGTAATGTGGGTAGAAAGTGAAGCTGCCTTTTTGGGGAGAGAGGGAGGAGGGCAGGCGTGGTTGATTTTCTGCGGGGTCTTTTTCTCTGAGAGGCTGATTTCCAGCCATGTCCGTGCGTAAAAACGACGAAACTCGGGCCTCGTATTTGCCCAACAAGCCGCGAGACAGTTCTTTCTCGCTTCCTCATTGGCTCGGCATTTGCCATCTTCCGCACCACCCATCCCTTCCTCCTCCCTCCTCTCCACCTTGGTCCTCCTCAGCCACCCTTTCTTCTGGTTTCATGTTTTACGTTTCTCTTTCTATGACCACTCGTTCTGAAGCTCCTCTCCAGCTGTTTCACCCCGGAAAAACCTTTTCACCTCCCCGTCCTCTCCGGCTGAAATCGACACCGCCGCCGGGGTCAAGGATCAATGTGATGACTCAAAAAGACACCTGACTTTCCACAGCATTCCATGTTCCACAAACCCCATAACCGCTTATCTTTGTCTTCGCGTTGCATTCATAGAACAACTCCTGCAAAGTAGATCTCATTCCAAAAATAGACATTTCAGTATCTGACAGAAGTGTATTATTATCACGTATTTTTAGTGTGTTCTCTTCACGTAATAGTAATAGTAATGAAAATTATCACCACCGAAACCGGATGGTTCACCAGGGTGGAACGGAGACATGTCAACCAAGGAAAGTTGGTACCACTATATCCAGCTAGCAACAGCAGCAAGTCCACGAAAATGTCAGTTAATCAATAGGCCCAGAACTGCCAAGAAGATCGCATCACCGGAACCCAACAACAGCCAAGACCCCAGCCACAAATCCGCCAAGAACTATAGCGCCCATCATCTCACCTCTCACCCTCCCACCAGCATTCGCTTTCTGACCTCCCTTACTAGTACTCCCAAACGTCTTCCTATCCTTTGCTGAATGACCATTCGACGTCGCGAGTAACGATGGATCAATTGTAATCGTATTTATCGTCTTCGTATGCGCAGACGTCGCGAATGTGCTCGAAGCCTGACCGAGACTCGCGAACTCGTCTCCTGAGTTGAAGAACACCAGTGCAAAGCCAGGTGCTGGTACTGGAATTGTACATGCGTTGTTGGCGGTGTCGCATGGGATGTCGACTACGTTAAGGTTTCCTCTGAGACGTCCATCAACTTCGAATTTGTTTCCAAATGTCTACGGGTAAAGATTATCAGCCGCCTGCGACAACGGACAAACGAAAAGGGATGACAGACCTGTCCAGCCCAAGTGATATTATATTTGCTAGAAACGGACTTGGCCTGAAGGTATTTAACCTTGACACTACTAGGAACACCAGCCCCAGGAACGGAGAGCGTCACACTCAAATCGCTCGGACCACGCGTACCCAGCAAATCATCGTTATAGTTGATCAACGCAACCTTGCTAAGTGCACCATTCTCGTATAGAGCGTAAGCAGGAGTGAATTCACTGCCAATAGCCCCTGTGAGATCGACAATTTGCGAGGTGTTGGATTTCCCGAAGGCTTCGGCGAGAACGAGGACGGAATAGTATATGGCTCCGACGGTCCATTGGTTGAAAGTCGATTGGTTGGTGGGGGGAGCTACAAATCATCAGGTTAGCCTAGATCTGAAAGAAGCGGGAAGATCTACGTACAGGTGAACGGGTTGTAATACACGTTCTGTCCACCAATATGCAGCAACGCATTCGAGAAATTCGAGTAAGCCATCTGGAATCCGTAGTCCATAGCCCAAAGCGCAGCGCCAAAGCTATCCGAAATACCAGGGAAACCACCACAAGACGCAGTATTGGTTTCAAACATGATAAACGGTTTGTTGGCTTGTTGCGCAACGGCCGTAGAGTTAAGATACGGTCTCACGAGATCCACACCGGCATTGTGTGTAAGGTATCTAGGGAAGTTCTCTTGTGGGTCTTGGAACGTGCCAACGCCGAACTGAGCGGCGCAATTGTTGCTAGGGTAGCTAAAGAGAGGTGTGAGTGCATTTTCATTTAACCTCGGGGAAAGACATACTGTTCGACTGCCAACGCGTAGAGAAAGTCTTGATAGGTTGTGATGTACCCAGTATCCCAAATCATCTCGGGCGCCCATTCACCAGATAAACTGGGTCCGATAAGGATGTTCTTCCGGGGGATCTTGTCGTTCGCCTGCATTGTCTGCAGTAGTTCACCAAACTCGCGATAGTAGTCATAAGGGCCATAAGGAGCAGGTCGGTGCCCATGCCTATCAAGATATATCAGCACCAATGTATTAAAACAAGAAAAATTGTCGTACCGGTCATACAAGTCAGGTTCGTTACCGGCCTGCATACCAATAAGCTTATCACCAAGGATTGCTTCACCGTATTCTGCAATAGCCAGGCGCCAGTTGGTGTCGTTAAACGGAATACCTAGCGGAGCATACAACTTCAATGATTTAAATCCTTCATTATTCAAGTAAAAACTTACCAAGGAACCAGTTGACATTCACCAATTGCGAGATGTTCGCTGCAGTGTAAAACATATCGAGTGTATACAGAACAGCAGGCGTCATGGTCTAAACCATTCGGCAACCGTTAGTTAATTTTAGAATGCTTGACGAACAGAGTGGCACGTACGGTCTGAGTGTTATTTGGTTTCTCCTTTGCGATCGCCTTGCCATTGTCGAGTTGGTCAACCAAGACAGCATACTCCTGAGTATTTCCACCGAGACGAATAAGGACGTGACCAGCGCGCTCTTGGAGATTGGCCATGAGGTTAAGGAAAGGGACTTGGATGAACGTCCTAATTCATTCGTCTAAGTTCTCTATCAAAACACGCAACACAAAAGTCCACACTCACGAGTTCTTGCCAACTAAACGAGGCCACGATATCCATCAGCATAGGTGCATTGCAATAAGCGTTGAAGGAACAAATACTCACGAACTTGATTTATAACTGACATCTCAATTGAGAACCCAAAAAATGATGCAGTCCGGTGTGGCATCGAGAGGCCTTGCACATTGACCGCATCCCTCTGCAACTCTACCTTGGGCTGCCTATTAAGAGCTGTCGGCAAGGGGGGTGGGATTAATTCTGTATCATTATATGCCGCCAACGTGGTCGTTGCAGGACCTGCAGCCGAAAGTGTTTGAGCAAGAGGTCTCTGTCCGTAAACCGTTATCCCGGCATTGACCTCCTTCGTCGAAGAGAGAAGCAGACTCAGCACGAGGCTGCTGGATAATGATGATGATATAAGACGCATGGTCTAGGAGTCGTTGTGTAAGATTTAGTCCAGCGTTGAGGAGAGTGTCTCTGTATAGGTAAGTAGGGGATGTGTAGCCTTGGGTGGGTTGAAAGAGTGGATAGGGGTCGCTCGTTAACGACCGGACAGACAAGAGGGTGTTGAATAGAGGAAAAGGGAAGGAAAAGAGGAATGAAAAAACAGGGACCCTGATTATTTAGTTCCTTAAGCTAAGCACGGCCAACGCCCTCCAACACCTGGTCTTCGGCCCGCCAAGACTTCTTGGGTTTTGCTTAGCCTGGCTTAGCCTTGTCCTTCTTTCCTCTATCACGTATCGTCCCCGCTTCCCTGCATATTAACTCATGGGCGGTGACACCAGCCTCCTAAGTATTGTCTGAGTCTGAAGGTAAAAAAGAAACCAGAAATGGCCAGCGGCTACTTTGAGCGCTTCATCGCACGTCATAGATGTTTTTCTGGACTATTTCTGTGCGGGGCTTGAGGAAAGCAATGGAAAGCTATGTCGTGGGAACTGCCAAGCGATCCGCTGTGGAATTGGTCTAGAAAGTTGATTTATGTAATCATTTAAACTTTTTTCTCTTCACCTGATCGTCCCCTTCGCCGTCCGAGGCCGCTCATGTTCCCTAGGTTTAAGCTGCCTTCAGGTGTGCCCAAAGCCCATTCACGGTCGATCTCAAGCTGATTTCTTTTCATATCGCTGTCTTATCTGCCGTTGGAATCAGCGACGGATTTCCAGAAACATCGCGGCGCCAAGGCCACCCATGCCAAATCATCCAACTCCACCTCCACCGCGAACCTTCCGGCCACGCCGCAACGAAAAGAATAGACCTACGAGGAAGCCCATGGAAGAACTCTACGAACCTATAAATGTGGCTGCGCCCCCACTGGACCCACAATCAGATGGTGACTCACCGTGCATTTTTATCGCTTGCGAGACGCATGTATATATAGCACACCGAGCTTTCTCATTGCCTTTCCTCTCCCGATCCCTTGCTTCACTGCCACGGACTATCTGCACCTTCTGATACCCCACCCCTGGCAGCGTTTGCCACTCACGTCGAACTTAATCTTCTTGGTTTCTTATCCAAAGTAGACGAACCTCGGCCTGAGCTAGCAAACTTGTCGGAGTAGGATTGTCAAAGGCTAGGAATGGTTACCCGTGTCCTCTTATCCCCTTAGTTGGACTTCTGCCCCCGTAACTAGAGGTCCCGAGGGGCGCATATGCTCATGTTGTTTGGTATTAATTCATTTTCAAATACACAATGTATTTACGCTGCCTCTCGGAGCCTCTACTCTGTTTGCATTCGAAATGGCTGCGGAATGCCCCTACCACAGGGGCATTCCGTACCGAATCTCAGTTGGACGCCGATGACAAATATCACGAAAACAAAAGACCTGTGAAGGACCACATTATAAATAAAATAAAAACACACGTCATAATATTATAAGCACAGCTATGCACTTTCACTGCACTGATGATAAAAGTGTTATGCATGCATTTTCAGTCGCCTTCATGACGGTTTGTGCCAACGGCTTTCTCTTGTCAGCTGTTCCGCTCCTCACTGCCACAGAATCACCCGTGTACAGCTGTGCCCCCGGGTAGCGTTTCCGTCCATGCCGATCTACGGTCCCTCGATTATCCAACCAGTGAATACAAACCCCAAGTTAATAACCCCGCCGGGCTAGAATTACCGGAGTGCGGAATAGTTTTTGGTTCCCTCTTTAAGTTGGTGGGAATATTGTATTTGACTTCCAGTTCATTGCTCTCGCTTCTTGAGGAATACACAGAAGACCGTTGTCGAATATCTGAGCATCGGACGAGATGCGTACCCGCGAGGGTATGAGAGAGCATTTGGCAGATAGCGTGGCGCTCTGGCCTCTCAAATATTTCGAGCTTTATTTTGAGACCAGTCTGTAAGCCGGAAACACCTGATAGTCCGACAGTGATCGCAAATCCACCAGTATATCTAAACGGTACGCAACTGATACCAGAAGCATTATACCATCGCCGCGGCCCCTCATCCACGCTGAGCCAACATTCCTTACTTGATCTCCACATTGCATTGGCATTCTATAGGAAATGGACTCAGAAAACGGAGCAAATGCTCTGGCCGCACCCTTCTTGGGTTTCATTGTTGGATCAATGTGCGTGCGACATTCGAAGCTTGATGTGCGGACTTCTCGGTCCACTCACGCCAATCTAGCTTCTTCGGCGTGACAATTCTTCAGTCCTATCAATACTACATTCAATATCCCAATGATTCACTGTCCAGCAAAATCAAGGTATGTGTTGATATCCGGGTACTCAAACTAGCACTTTACTAATTCTGCACTACAGGTAGCTACCGTCTGGTATGTAGCGACGACTGTTCGGTCCAAATCGAACTGCCCTCACCTAACCCGTTATCCCTGAATCTCACCACTAGTTTGCTTGACTTCCTTCATTTCGCGTTCTCTACGGCCTTGATGTACGCACTCCTCATATCAAATTCCGGAACGATATCAACAAAAAATTTCTGGTCTGTCTGGTTTATTAACTCTGGAGATTTTAGTTATAATAGATTAAACAGGAGCCTCAAGGTGATTATTCTATGGCCCTCCTCAGGACCAAATCTCGCTCACTTCGGATCCTTCGGGACTTCAGGCTCTAGGAACAACACAGGCAAGTACTACTATATCTCAGCTCACCCTTGTTAACTAATGCCATTATCGACTATTAGAGTATATTAATCGACCTCGTGCAAATGTAGGTCCACGCTAAGCAACTGGTACAGTTAGCATTAGAGAATCGGCGAACTGACGACACACCGATCATAGGATCTACCTCCAACGAATATACAGACGTAAGCAGGTTAATATTGTCCCTATCGCCAGACAATTCTAATACACCCCATACAATAGTTTCCCGGATTCCAACTCTGAGCAAAAGTGTCTTCAGGTTCATTATGTTGAGCACATCTCTTTTAATAGCTACGAACCGGTATAATATTTGATCATTCACAAGGTTGGAATATGCCTTGTTGCATTGTGTGCAGTTGGTAAGTACATTTTATAACAGTCTATGGTGGCTTAAGCTATATATTGAGATTCTTCAGGTGTTGCGACAGGTACGGGCGTATACCACTCGGGATCAGTCGATGTAACTGACTATGTCGTGTCTTGATACTGTTATCTTAAACAAGTCTGGTGTTACGAACTGTGAGCCACCTCATACTCGGTGTATCCAACCTAATATCTATTCAGGCAGCGGGCGAAGGTAATTATAGGGTTCAATGGAAACACCAAAGTATGTTCATCACATAATCTACCTCCGAGTTGCTAACACTGAAGCCGATTAGTGGGTGATCTATCTCGGATTTGGCACAACCGCGCTTCTCGACACCGTCATCACCGCTATGACGTGTTTCGTCTTGTACCGGAATAGGCTCGAGATCGGAATTGATCATATCAGTCGACAGAGCAATAAACTACTGTCGAATTTGATCAGATATGCACTCGCCACTGGGCTGATAACGACGTGAGTTATAACTTGGCCATCTATCAAGTCATACAAAGTTGAGCTCATCCTCTCTCCGAAGTCTCGCATCAATTCTAGGCATGATCCTAGTGAGTACCTTTGTTATATGAACTCTTGGCATTAATTAATTCACCCAGTACCTGATTTGGCCTAATACGCTTTTCTACGTCTCCGTAGCGTTTCCAATAACACGATGTAAGTATCTCTTTTACTCCAAGGCTTTCATTCTCTGACCCTCTTCTTCTCACGGTATATACGAACTCGGTCCTTGCGATGTAGGTCATATTTATCCCCAACCCGAAAGTCGGCCGAGAGAGAGCCTAACTAGACCTGTAGGCTCAACGTCCGTCGACAACTCGGCGCAGATCTCCTGGACTCGAGAGCCCCCAAACCACTAAGCGAGCTCGTGTTCAAGGCGGCGAGGCGACCAACTTCACCTACGCGTTCCCGGAACAGACAAGATGCCTCGAGCATCCTTGGACCGATGCAAAGCCTGGACGGAAAAGGGATAAACAAAGCATATTCAGGATCCGACCATGATGACCTTGAGGCGCAGAACGAGGGTCCGGTGCAAGAATTTACGGGTCCGTATTCGCCATACTACAGCCCATTAGCAGTCAAGAAACAGGTGAACGCGTTGTTGTTAGTAGGACATGATGAAATGAGTGAGGAAGATTTTGTTGGATTTTGGAGAGGTTAGTGTTTTTTCTCTTTCAGCACTTGCTTAATTTAATCACCTTGCTGCTTCTTAGAAAAGAAACGACCGCGGTTCGGCTGGTCGGTCTACAGAAGATCCTCTCTATAGACTGCCGTACACGTTGGAGGGATTGTGATTTCGACGTTGGTTTGTGTTACGTGTTATTGATGACCATTGTGAATAGAAGGCAGATACTATGATCGAAAGACTCGCTAGCAAATATTCGTATAATTTAATCATACAGTTCATGTTTACATAGAGATTCCCCAAAGCTGGGGTCCTCGAGGTTCTTATTATGGATCTTGGGTGTGTCGTATACAATTCCCCCACTCTGTAGATTTGATATAATATTCTTCCTATTATGGATCCTAGCCCCACTCGAGCATGCGCTCACTGGATAAATGCGCGCAATCACTATAAATATTGTTCATGATTCACCATCGTAATCTATCTTCATTTGTGTGTTTGTTACTCATAGTCGAGCGGATATATCAGCTGAGCATTCCAAGAAAGGAAACTTGCTCATTATATCAGAGTTTAGTGCTCTTTCCAGAGGTGGTAACCACCAACAAGACACATCGCCCCGCTCTTTGAGCGCAACTGAAGCATTTCAACAGGCGTTCCTCGGATATCTGGCGTTAACTGCCAGTGAACCAATAAATGTATACATAATGCGCCACCGAGACCCCCGAACATTACAGGGTGTGAACATCACGCATAATACTCCGTGAACGTCTGGTCAAGTTGGTACGGAACCTCATGACGAGAGGGATAGCGCCTTGCCCTCGGTCAGACATCGGGGGCGGTGGGCGGGTTCGTGGGCCGACCGTCCGGGGCCAGCAGGTGGATAGTCTCT
This sequence comes from Macrolepiota fuliginosa MF-IS2, assembly GCA_015584085.1. Lineage (NCBI taxonomy): Eukaryota > Fungi > Basidiomycota > Agaricomycetes > Agaricales > Agaricaceae > Macrolepiota > Macrolepiota fuliginosa. Next base: position 74,635 of record MU151123.1, on the reverse strand, counting down.
ACAACAGCCCCAAGGCTTTGTTTTGAGACTAATCAGCACCTGGATACCCATGATGACCGGTAGTTTGACGTTCGATTGTGATCCCTAAACTCTAACATCAGTCCTATATCCGAGCTCGATATATCATCGCCATGGGATCTTGTTCATGCTGAATCAGCGTTCCTGACCTTGACCTCCGCATCTCACCCTGTATTCCCTGTGAAATGAGCTCAGAAAACGGGGGAAGCGTTTTGGCTGCGCCTTTCTTGGGCTTCATCGTTGGATCAATGTACGCACAATACACTCGAAGCTTGATGCGCGGACTTCTCCGGTCCACTCACACCAGCCTAGCTTCTTGGGCGTGACAATTCTTCAGTCCTATCAATACTACGTTCGATATCCCAATGACTCTGTGTTCTGCAAAACCAAGGTATGTGTTGACGTCCGGGTACTCAAACTAGTAATCCACAAATTCTATATCACAGGTGGCTGCTGTCTGGTATGTGGCGACTACTGCCCGGCACATGGACTATCTTCACCCAACCCCTTATCCCTGAACCTCGCCACTAGTTTGCTTGATCTCCTTCATTTCGTGTTCTCTGCGGACTTTATGTATACGTTCCTCATATCAGGCATCGAAGCGATGGAAGCAAGTAACTTCTGGTTTGTTTAATTTATTGATTCTGGAGATTTTAATTTTAATATATCCAATAGGAGTCTCAAGGTGATTGTTCCATGGCGCTCTGCAGAGCCACATCTCGCTTACTTTGGACCTTTCTGGAATTCAGGCTCTAGGAACGACACAGGCAAGTGCTGCCACATCCCAGCCCACCTCTGTTGACTAATGTCGTTGCCGCCCTCAGGCCACCTTGATTATCCTTGTACAGATGTAAGTCCATGCTGAGCAATTGGCATAGTTAACACTGAAAAATCAATGGGCTGACGGCGCGCCGACCATAGAATCTACCTCCAACGAATATACAGTCGTACGTAGGCATTATTGTCGCCAGAGAACTTCCCTATACCCCGTACAACAGTCTCTCGGATTCCAGCTCTGAACACGGGCGCCTTCTCCAAGTTCACGTTGGTGAGCATGTTCCTTTGGGGATCACAGGCCGGATGAGATCTGATCGGTCACCAGGTCGGAATATGCCTTGTTGCATTATGTGCAATTGGTAAGTGCGTCTCAAAATAATTTGCAGAAGCTCAAACCTTGTATCGGAATTCTTCCTATAATATCCAGGCGTTACGACAGGTGCGGGCGCATACCGTTCGGACTAATCAATGTAACTGACTACGGCATATTGATGTAATCTCAATACAGTATGGTGTTATGAACTGTGGGTCCACCCTCACGCTCAAGGTGTCTGACTTGACATTTGTTTTCAGAATACGAGCGAAGGTAATCCTAGGGTCCGATGGGGAGTTCAGAGTAGGTTTTTCGCTAATCATACAGTCCACCTCCGAGTTTTGTTGATACAGGAGATGATTAGTGGGTGATCTATCTCGGATTTGGCACAACCGCATTTCTCGACACCATCATCTCCGCTATGACGTGCTTCGTACTGTACAAGAACAGGCTCGAGATCGGGATCAATCATATCAGTCAACAGAGCAATAAACTACTGTTGAATTTGATTAGATATGCACTCGCCACTGGGCTGGTAACGACGTGAGCCATAACTTAGCTTATTATCTAGCCGCACAAAGTTGGGCTTATACTCTCCTCCAAGTCTCGCATCAATCCTGGGTACGATCCTGGTGAGTGTCTAGACCTCTGTCATATGGACTCCCGGCACTAATAACTCCGTTCAGTACTTGAGATGGCCTGATACGCTGTTCTACCTCTCCATAACATTTCCAATAACAAGATGTAGGCATTTCCCTGACCTCATGCTTTCACCATCTCTAACTTCTCACAGTATACGCGAACTCTGTACTTACGATGTAAGTCAAATCTATCCCCAAATTTGACTAAGGGAGCCTAATCAGGTCTGTAGGCTCAACGTTCGTCGACGACTCAACATAGACCTTATAGGTTCTCGAGCTCCCAAACAGTCAAGTACACTCGTTTTCAATGCAGCGGCGGGATCAACTTCATTTGTGCATCTCCGAGGCGGACAGAACGCCTCGGTTTACATCCCTGGGTCGAGGCAAGATACAAACGAAAAAACAGCCGAGAACTTTGCAAGCTCAAGGGCCGACCTCGAAGCACAGGACCGCACGGATCTGTATTCGCCGTACTACAGTCCCATATCGGCTAAGAAGAAAGTGAACGCGCTGTTGCTGGTAGAGGAGCCTGGTGAAACGAACGAAGAACAATTGGTTGGATTTTGGAGAGGTTGGTGTCCGCTCTCTTTAGACAGTCACATGATGGTAATCTGATGACTTGGTCCTGCTTCTCAGCAAAAAAACAAACATGGTTTGGCTGGTCACACAGCAGGCGATATTCTCTATAGACTTTTCAGAGTCGAACGGACATACTATTGAAGGAGTTGTATAATTAGGTGTCAGTAACTGGGAGGCGAAAGGTGGAGATACAATGTGTACCCCGCGATATATTGAAGGAACTAGGAAAAGGCGGGGAAATCTGTTGGTGGAGACAAAAGGATGATTATTATGGACATGTAAACTGCGTATTTATGTAGAGATTAATAGGTCGATGCACAGTGTCTTGACATTCCATGGGATTGCCCAGTTTAGGGATCTAACATTTGAGTGGTATAGTTATCGATGCTATCTACATGCCACGGTCGACGCACGATGGGCTTGCGCTTGGCCTTTCTAGATCGACTAAGGGAAGTCGTTGTGTTGAATTCAACATGTGTACTTGGGGAACAATTCTTATGATATTACGCTAGCTGCACACGGCAACTGCTTCCATGAACTCACTTAATAGGACCAGCGCATCTGAGGCAAACAGTGAAGACAGGCTCGTAAACATCATAAAGTAAAATTAAGCACAGAAAATTAAGCACAAGATATACAAGAAGGTATACAGAGTCACCGAAGGAGAACCCATCATACACTGAAAACAGTGGTCAAGGGTACTATATGATGGATGATACAATAAAAGAAGCGAGAACTCGGCATCATCAGCCAACAAAGAAAGGTATACGAGTGTCCGACATACAATCCTCACGACTACACCTAGTTCTCACCCCTCCTAATGTTTATACACCTTCTTGATCTCTTCCTCGAACGTCTTCGCAATCTTCGACCTCTGAATTTTCTGTGCAGCAGTGACAAGACCATTCTCCGGCGTCCACTCCTCGGACGTCAACACAACAGCCTCCAAAAACTCCATCGGTTTGAACGCATTCTTCTTCCCAACAGCATTACACTCATTCATCACGAGTTCCCTTACTGCCGGCTCGCAACACAAATCCACCAAGCTCTTCGTCGCATCTACTCCAATAGCTTTAGATTCGAGATGATGACGGAGGTGAGCTTCGTGTGGGATTATGATGGCCATGGGTTGTTTAGCGTCAGGCGTGGCGTACACACATATGTTAGCGACGAGAGGGCAGGCTTTGTAGACAGATTCGAGACGCTCAAGTGCGATATACTGGTGTACGACATCAGTATCAGTGCTTTACGAATGGAAAGAGACCCGGACTCACCTCCCCGGATTGGAGTTTGATCAAGTTCTTAATGCTATGGAATTGTTAAGCATTCCATAAATAACTTTTTCATACACGAAAGTGACATACCGATCAATGATGGACAAAGTGCCATCAGCATTCCACTGAGCAATGTCTCCGGTTCGCATCCACCCATCCTTCGTGAAGATATTTTCATCGTTATTGAGATCAGGACGCTTATAATAACCCTGGGTTACTGAGGGTCCACGAATACAAACTTCACCCTGGGACGGGTTGTTTGTAGACAAGTACCCAGCGTCGGGAACATCGAGGAGCTTGACGTCGCACGAGGGCACGGGGAGACCCGAGGCGCCGTATTGGATGAGCTCGGGGGGAAGGATGGCGCACATTCCGCAAGATTCAGTCATACCGTAACCTGGGAACATCATAACATCACAACATCACATCATACGAGAAGCCGTTAGAATGAGTCATCCGGCCTTGAGAAGCAGGAATGACGTACCTTGGATGATTGGAACGAGAGCATTGGTCAAGAATTCTTGAGTTTCACGACTGATGGCTGCGCCACCTGAGAGAGCAATGCGCAGACGACCCCCGGTAGCTGCTCGAACGCTGCCGAGAATAACGTCCCCCAGCGACGCAAGGACTGGAATGTTATACTTCTTCGCAGCAACAGCGGCATTGAAGATGGTCCTGCGGATAGCACCACCCGAGTTTACCTTAGCTAGAATGCCCTTCCTGATGGTTTCCCAGACGGCAGGTACTCCAATCATGATTGAAGGCCGGAAGGCAGCGATATCACCCTTGCAATTGCGCACGGATGCATCTGTGAGCGTCTTGACGCGGCCGTAGCCAGCAGGCATACCGACGAAAAGCACGACGAGTTCGACGATGTACTCGAGAACATGAGCGAGAGGGAGGTATGCCAAGAAGCTGTCGTCTTGCGTCAAGTGATGGCCAAGGACAACCGTCACGGCGCCGACGGAAGCGATAAGGTTTGAGTGGGTGATAACAACACCCTTAGGGGCACCCGTGCTACCGCTGGTGTACATGATGCAGGCGACATTGTCAGGTTTAGGGCGCCTTGCTTCTAGAGGTTCAACGGGCTTTTCCTTGCCAAGGGCACGTAGCTCGTCAACGCTGTAAACCTTAATGTCATCTCGAGCACCCGCAATAGACTCCAACAACTTGGATGATGGTTGGCCGTCGTAGATTACGTATTTGACGGAGGGCGCCTTGGGAAGGACACGGGAAAGAACGGGGAGGAGCTCAGCATTGGTGAAAATTCCAACGCAGTTGGGCTCGTTCAGTGAATAGGTGAGACCATCCTCCCCAAGGGTATCATAGGCCGTTGCAATAGTGATAGAAACGGAGGAACAAGCATGGGCGATGTATTGCCAGTTAGGGCTGTCAACGGGCAATAGGTCAAATGAGATATCTGAAATGGCATGGTCGTGCTCACCTCGTTTGGGCATAAACGTTGAAAACCTCGTCAGCGGCGATACCAAGCTCGAGGAGACCACGCCCAAGCTCAGAAACGATCTCCTTGACCTCGATGTAGGAGTGGAACTTGTAATCACTGAGCTCAAAGTACTTCCACTTCTTCTTCTCGGTTATTTCCTTGCCGTCGACGGTCTTTGTGATTTCCTTCTCCTCCTCATGAATGCCAATGACATCTCTCCATCCGATTGCATTACGGGAACCATGCGTGCGAGCCGCGTACTCGACCACGTCGTAAACTGTGTTGACTCCCTCAACCGGCTGTGTCACAAGCTTGTCTTTCGTCACTGCGAAGCGACGGATTCCACTCTGGCCCTCAGTTGGCGGCGAAACTTCAACGGAACCCTGGCCATAGTATCCTGGCTTGCTGGTGTGGATGTGCGGCATTGTCGAGGGGTAGAGGATGGTGGTGGAGAGGAGGGAGTAGGCGAGGCGGAGGAACGGACTTGGGTCTTGCACCCAAGTACACGCCTTAGCGATCCACGTGATCAACTACAACTGTCACCCCGCCCCTGTCCGATCATTTAGGCCGCAGATCTGCTCGCTCCCACAGCAACCTTGAATCCAGATAAGTACGTGTCTATATTCTCCTGTATACAAGCCATTTCTCTATCGCAGGCTGGCCCTCTGCCATACAATATTACCTGCTCTACTGGTGTTTGTGCTGGTTCTGCTTTCTGCGCTGGTTCATTATAACATTCAATGCCCAGCTCGACGAAAGACGGATCATAAATGCCTTATATTACAGTATTAAGATTGTCTTACGCGATTGTGGTGTTCTCCTTCTAGACGCAAGACAACCCCACAATTAACCTTCCTTGCATCCTCTCAGCACTAAGCCATTGAATCACCTTGGCACCCATTTAGGTACGTTTTTATGCCTGATTATTCAACATCACATAAGCGACTAATTCCTAGGGCTTATATCATTCACCCAGCACAGACATGTACTGTTGCAGAATGAAACTAAACTCCGCAACCGGCGTTGGCTGAAAATCCGATCCTCCGGTGTACGTCACCATTATGGTTCCTATACTGTCTTATGTCTTTGAGGCTTCTGATTCCGTCCGCCTGGTCACTTTCAACACACCAAGCTTAACAATGAAACGCCTCTTGTCGTGTGCTCCTTTATCCAATGTGGAGCTAGCTACCTTTGTTGCCACTCTTCTCTGTGCACATGAACAACCCACGATGGCACTCCCCTGTGGATACGATGCGCGTCGGGGAAAGGCATCACGGTCCACCGGCACGAGCCTGTTATACCCTCAGGGATGATCTTTCTCGGCGGTCTCACCGCTGAATCGGATGCCAGCAAGCTAGTTAAAATGCAGCAAACTCAAAGAGATTTCCTCGCCAACCTCCTGTATCATCTCTTTCTGCACTTTCGCCTCTATGGATATTTCATCTTTCACACAACTCAAACCTCGTTTCGTCAAGTCTGCCGATGGGACAGAAATCTACGCGGACGCGGCTGGAACCCGTTCACCCGCAGTTCCAGTTCTCATTCTGATTCACGGGTTTTCCATGAGAAAAGAGGCATTCGATCCTATGTTTAAAGATCCCCAGTGGCTCTCGAACTCGTTTTTAGTGAGTGAATTTACTCTTCGCAACCAACGCACGGCACAAACTTGGACTCATCATGATTCTAACCTAGGTGCGCTACGATGGTCGCGGACAAGGGAGGAGTGGGAAGCCACTCACCGATGCAGCATGGGAGCCGCGGAGGATATCAGAGGACTTCGAGGCTGTATGCAAGGAATTTGGTGTCAAGAGAGCCTTTGTACTGGGGTGGAGCGTTGGAGGTACGCCTATTCAGGCACACTCAGAGTCAAACCGCTGCTTAAAACTTTGCCATAGCTTCTCAATTCGTTGATATTATTAATTACAATACGTCAAATTCCGTCGCTATCTCTGGCCTCATCAACATCTCAGGAGCGATGTATTCAAGTCCAACCATAATCTCTCGTATGACCCGTCCCGAAACATGCAGCTTTATTCTCGACTTGACTCAAACAACAAACGTGGACGCGTTCCAATCAGCTACTCTGAGATTCTGTTCGTTGCTCTCCGAGCACCTTTCTCCAGACCTCTACCGCATCCTACTCGAGGGTATCATGCTGGTGCCGAGAGGCGTTGCTAGTAGACTTACGTCGCGGGTACACGACCCGGAAAAAATGTTGAAGCAAGCACGCGACGGCGAACTGGAACTTCTGTTGGTTACTGGTGGGAAGGATAAATTGGTGGACGCTGAGGGTATTAGAGGGACGTTTGATGAATCTGGATGGAAACTGTACATCCACAAACATATAGAGGGAGCTGACCACATGCCATGGGTTTCGACGTCAGATGAATTTCGAGATATCGTGTTGGGATGGATCAGAGGACGTCATTGTTAGGATACAAGTTGCAAATGCTTACCCCTTTTATTACGATAGCGTATATATGAGTATACTTCTCTTGTACTTCTGAACTAATGCTCGATTGGCTGTTGAGGCGTATTCGTCACTAACCACCCCCGCTTGTGCCAGGTGCCCGCTTGTATTGCAACTGGAGACTAACCGCTTCAGAGTCAGGTATCAAGATTCTTATTGAAACATAAACTGAAGGTCAGCGACAGGGTGTTTAGCGCGCTCGTAGATGCACTCTGACGAGTTTGACGTCATAGCGAGTCGCTGGGCTTTGTAGCAGCACCCTTCCGAGCTTGTGTTCTTTGTGGCGTGCCATGCGAATGAATGTGGAAGGGTTCTTATGGGACGCTTCTTGTAGCGAGGTGATCAGTCATAAGTAGCTAGTAGCGAATGGTGGGTAAGCTTCAAGGACAACTCTTCGAGCCACGTCCTGGCACGTCATAGACACAGAGCCTTTGTGATTATCTTGCCTTAAACAGTACCATATTCAATTTTCCCTCAGCCCTTCTCTAACACCACGCCCATCACCTCATTGCCACAACGTGCCCTAATGATCCTTGTGTCAACAAGGTTGATTCCGCACTTCTCCTCTCATCTTCTATCTGCGTTCTGGGGCCCGATCCTTCTATTTCATTGGAGTCTTTCGGCGGTTTTCACATTTGGCGCAAAGGTAAACCGTCACTTTGATGCTGATGTTACTCCCCACTTGGACACAAATGTGGCCTTGCAACGTTCAAAGACACATGTGCGGCTCTGCTTCTATCACTCGTCCAACGGATCCGCGGTTTCTCTTTGTCTACGACTCCGATGCGTAACTGAACCTTGCTACCATGTTCATACAACAGAATTCGGTGCACGTCATGATCAAGATGTGTGGAATTCCGGGAGCATGCGGCAGTACGTCCCGTCTCCAGTGTAGTCGCTTATCTCCCGGTGACTGACTAACCAGATGTTGAAATGTGTCTTATCATGGACTTGCCTTTATTAAAGATCTTCGACCACCCTCGCCATCAATCATACACTTCTTGACATGCCTATTGGCTCGTCGAGCGCTTACCTGCGGAGGGAGCGGGAGCGCTGCCGCGAAGATATGTTTCGAATTCCCGGCTCCTCTGGTTCACACCAAGTTCGTTCGGCCGTATCTCAGCCCAGCCAATTCGACTTCCCCTCATGACCTACTCCGCGTACCGCCACTGTCAAAATCTCAAAATGAATGACGAAAGCCAGTGTATTAGTACTGGTGGCTATCCAATAGTTCTTGGCGTGATACCGCAACTACGGACGTTATGCTCATAATTTCCGCTCTTCTTCTGCTCAACATTCGTGATCGTGTGCGAACAAGTTTACGCCACAAATCATGAACCACAAGAAGGCATCAGTCGGCTACGACAATAACAACTGTCACTCACTACCTTACACTGTACCTTACCAAACTGTTCTTCAATGCAATGCGTGAATTAATAATTGCATGCACCAACAGTTCGCAGACCATACCGCCGCTGACGCCTTGAATGCCGTATCGGCAATAGTCTGCCACGAAATATGCCACGGCAGTTCTAGCTACTACATCAACGTTCGTCGCATGAGGTGCAACTCGTGATCTCATCTTACGACCTTTGGGTAAGTCTATGGTCATGGGGCAGGTACGCAACCTGGAAACGACGTCAGATCTCCCATATACGGTTATAATAGACCGAGAAACACGTATCAGAGTACTTTCTAGCGGAGGGACCCACTGGTGGTGCTGGGCTGTTATTACTGTCGCCGCACCTATACCGAACGTTGATTTTGAGCGCTGTAGATGGTTAACAGGATGAGGACGGATCCCAAGTCTTGATGAACGATTGGCAGTTTTTCGGGGCTATTCTGACTATTGGCCTTTTGGGTTCTTTGAGTGTGCGAGTGCTCCGCGAAAACCTTTTCCAGGTACACCCTATAAGGTTCAGGAGTAAATTGAAGTCCCTGCATTGATGGCAGGTACGCCCTTTGTGCGATCAAGCGCACGGACGAGCGGGGTGTTGGATTTCACGATCGTACTTATGGTGGCATTTAGATCTCGTCTTAATAGCGCTTTCTGCAGGGTTTATTAATGATATTGTTTCATTCATGTCTTCGCGGCATCAGTATACCGACCCTCAATTTATGAGCAGCAATACAATATATTCAACAGCATTTTACTGCGGTCCAAGTCTCGAAGCCTTCCTTTATGAATATACTTGTTATATGGGCAGCATCATTGAAGGAGCCTATACAATATAATCTGAACTATTCCTGACGAGGATGTCCCACAGCCGTCTAGACGGACACATGTGGGCAATTATGAGCCATTTTCAGCCTGAAAACACGCATGACTAGTCCAGGTGCATCACCATGCTCGGAGGACTACAAGAAACGGCTTAAGCCCGAGACATCTTCCTTCCCATATTGCACACTGCACGATTCAACAACGCCTCCGCAAAGTCTGAACACATTGCACCTGCGTGTAATTGCGTAGTACGCTCCGCCCCGCTGGCAATGTGCAGGAGAGATAAAAGATCTTTCAGCCCCGATATAGATTAGATTTCCGAAATCTCTTGCTGATACGTCTTTGGATCAGCTCATCTTTTCGAGATTTATGGATTCGTAAGCAGTGTCAGGAGTTCAAGCGAGAGTGAGCCAGACAGTCGTTTCTATCGTCTGTCGGCGATACGCGTCATTATAAGTTCCTCGTGGTCCATTTGGTGTGACCTAGGCATTTTTAATTGGTTGACCTGGGTGAGCTGGGCGAACCAGGCTTGACCATCCATACTATACAATTGACAGGCGTCTGGTTGAAGATCAGACATGGAGATCTATCACTCATTATATTCTAGGCATTCACAATTTGAACAGATTTGAGCTCGGAGTCGGGTTTGTGAAGAGGGCGCTAATTCGCAGTGATTGGAGACTTCGTTATCATTTTCTTGATAAGACAAACAACATGACTTACGCTTCTTGAGATATGAAACGGCCACTCCCGTAAGCATGTTCAGAGCGATATATGCCGACTGGTGGCGGGAGCCAACTCGATGTCGAATAGGATGAAGAATATTGTAGATCCATATTTATATCCAGAGCCACTCAGGCTCATTTAGATTCCAAATGAACTGGGACCGAGGATCGACACACTGGGGCGTACTTCCCATGCCCAGACACCGGAGAGGGGCTGGAGAGTAAGATTGACTACTCGAAATGTTAACCGGTTCACCGGATTTGTACATGCTGCATCGACGCATTGGCTAGCCAAGTTCAGATAATCACGTTGGCTGGAGTAGTATCAGAAAATCAGAGAAACTTATGGAACATGCTCACCTGTCGCAGCGTGCTCTTCGACTGAAGACTTGGTTTGACGGGCATAATGGACAAAGAAGGGCTTCGGACCCTCATTCATGGCAGAGGGAGCGTTTGGATCAAACACGTTGTTGATATGATTAGACCGGGACCTCCGCAGGAGTCTCAGTTCGTCACTAAAATGCTCATGTGGACGTCTGCGTCCGCAAAAAAAGGTTCTGTCTTTCAAGGTTCGAGGAACAGAGAAAAAAAAGAACGTGGAGGGTGGGATGCGATGTCAGGGTATCAGCTCTCGCCCAGGCGTCGGATTGCTCGCTTCCCGACGAAGAGCAATTCGAGGCCAATCCCAAAACAAATACTAAGAACATCATCAAGCACTCGAATTCGAACACGAAATTTACTTACTCGTTGTCCCTCCCTTCTGTCAGTGTTCTTTCTACAACACACCTGATACATGAGTCCAGTCGCTAATCAACTTCTTTCTGTTCCTGGGCTCGGCCTGGCGGCATTAAATGAGTGCTCGGTCTGCGGGAAGTTTAACCTTCCACCGCCCCGTGACTCCTACCGCCCTCTATCCGCCAACCCTTTATCCTTGATCTGCGTTCAGTAAACTTGACTCCAGTTATGTTCCGAGATCCGAAAGGGAGCGTGCACCATGTTTTGGTGCCCGTGCCAATTTTGTGACATATAACACCAGCGGCCGCACCTTCTTGGGTCTTCCAACGCGGAACTGATGGGTTCGCGAGCCCGAATCTTCTCACCGTCAACGAATTGCTCCACTGGTCCCCGTTTTCAGCTATCCCCATACAATAATGCTGTGCTTGGCTCTTGAGGTCTTTTTTAAGGCTATCGCTTGGGCAAGAAATGCGGATGATGATGAGGGTCCCTTCAGTCAGCAAGATAAAAGATTGGTGTATTGAGATTCGTGGTCACCTGTCGGACTTGAAAGCCTGCCAAATTTGAGCATCGAGACCTCGAGACCTTCAGGGTGGGTAGCGTAGCCATAACGGACCGGCTATAGTTTTCTGGGGTCACCTTTTCTGATAGTCTCTGGAAACCTGACACAGTTTTTTTCAGGGTGAGTGGCTCACCAGAAGCCTGCAGGTGTGGCGTGTATGATTGACGCCCAAGTCTTTCCCACACCTATTAATTGACCCGGAAATTCGAACATCGTTGCAATATAGAAAGTTCTAATCAGACATTCTCCTTCATTCCAGTAGTGGGGTGTTTCGACAATCTTGTTTGGTGCCCGTTACGGTGGTTCAATACGTACGCAGGAATAGGGGGTGGGACTCAAATACCGTATCAATTCATTGGAGCAAACGAATCCACCGAAGACATGAATAAGAAGTCATGGGACCTTTTGGTAACACTCTTCTGCTGGTTCGTGGATGTGTATTTCGAGCACAAGAACCGGGCGGGGAAAGAAGGGCGGTCGTATGAGGATTGACAAATTCTACGCAGCCGTTAAAGGGTTAACATAATGAGCAATTTTAGAAGTTCTGCCTGGAAATTCGTAATGCTTGCGTTATACCCCTTCAGTGGGCCTGTAAGTCCGCAGTTATAGTGTACGTGTATCCTTCAAAGACTTTGACGTCCAAAGGCGTAACTGCATCAAGTTGAGTGTCTTAAAAACAGCTACAAAGATAAGATAGTAATGGTCACAGGCAAATACTTCCATAATCCCACACTAGATACCTCGGTGAGTAATCGGACTGACTCGAGAACAGTCAGTATCTTCGTCCTTTACAAGCGAAATGAAAGAATTACCGGTTATAATTAATCCCTATGATAGAAGCGGTGGAATCGCGACTCGCTCTCGCAAAAACGAGGGGATTGAACTTGATAATACATCAGTAGACCTCTTGTTGGTCTTTTACGCCTCATGATACAACTTTAAAAAGATGCTGGGCCCTACATAATTAGTGTTGGTAGTTCTGTATTGTCCCGTATCTTGGCTCGGCAGATCACGGACGTTCGGGAACTTTCCAATGATTAATGTCTGCTCATCTCTCGCAAACGGACGGGAATTAGCCAAAAACTACCCGACAATGTCACGAATCGACAATCCGCCCCAGAGCCGAGGCTCTGGCGTACATGGTCGAAATAAGCCGATCCTTCGTCCGAAACCCGAAGAATGTGGCTTCGGACTCCACTTCCCTGTGGCGACAGCGCCCAGATTCGCCAACGTCTTACGCCGCCTTACGCAACCTATAATCCGTGACCTTCCCAGCCCACGACCCAGGCCTCGAGATCGCCAAACATAATTTATATGAGTAAGGTCTTTTTAGAGACCTAGTCTCCTAATGCGCAAGCCGGCTCAGGACCCCCGTAATGTAATGTGGATGCAGCACTAACGAAACGAAGTACCCGAAACGCGTACCGTTTGATAGCCAAAGTGCCTCGAGGCATAATTCTTCTACCATCCACTATATACAACTAACATATTGACCATTTGAGTCCACTCGACACAACGGCAAAGTGCGATTCATGTAGCCCAGGATAACCGATTAAGCAGCGAGCCGACGGCCCGGACATCAAGCGATCCCCCTGCCAGGAACATCCGTTATCCTCGAACAACAGGGTTCAGCTAGATCCCCAAGATAATCGGTCTCGAGAGTGGCTCTTCTCGGAGCGGAATATCATTGTATGCAATTGTACGCTCGTGGTGATTTTGCAAGCCAGCGGGGATCCCGAGATTGTTGAAGTGGCTGCGTGCTCGAGATCTGATTAGATTACGGGTAGATTAATGGTTTGACCAGCCAAGACCCAATGCCAAGCAGAGGATTGCGTGCGTGATCGTGTCGAGTGGTCATGTGATCGAGAACCGCTCCAACGCGAATCAAAGGTTTATTAATGAAAACGCGACGCCACTGTCGGATCGTAAGATGGCTCGCGAAGCCAGGATTGCTTAGTTCTTGACCCTTGCTATACTATTGAGAACGGGAGCAGTTTAGATGACTCTCTGGCTTTTGCAAGACGGACGGTACAAGACGAAGCTGACTCGCTATTTCGAAGAAGGGGCAGAACAACGTGGATATCAAGAAGCCGAAGGTAAGCATCTTGTGTGTACCTATAGAAGCCTATAGGTCCACTTTAATCTTCACCTCGATCGAAGCGAATCTTCATCAATATCAATTAGCGCCAAAGTTTATCTGAGCGAGCGGGTTGAATGCAGATCTACCACTTAGCCCCGCCATCCAAACTCATATCCCGAACCCGACTTCGACGAACCAACGGAACACTAATCCATCAATCAACCCAATCGAATCGATAACCGCGTTTTACGTCCCACAAACCCATCTACACATCAATCCGGTGACATTATGATCCCGAATCTCAAATATATCAGTGTATAAGTATCAGTATACTATCGATTGCATTGTGCCACCTGATGGATCACATCGATAACCCAACGGGTACCCACAACTCCACACAACCATCTATATCCAGCGAGCAATGAATGTCGATTCGATATCCATCGATAGTAGATAGCGATTACGATTGGGATCGATTCGATATAGCCGTGAGAGCCTCGAGGACGGGTTGTATACATATACGTGCAAGGATTTTGAGGGTTGGTCTTCCCTTCTCTTTCCGCTTATCGTATCTTTGTGCCCCTCCTTCTGTGTGTACGCGTCATGCGAGGCGAGGACGGATATAGAGTTGTGAGCCTCGAGGCTTTGTGGGACCTTGTGCCACTCAGTCGTATTCTTTGGTTGTTTGATTCTTTTCGACAACTTTGCTCTCTCGTTGGTGCCCTCTTGTTCCCGCCTCTTGGACTTTGCTTTGGTCGATGTTGTATTGGGGGTGTTGAGGGTGTGCCAGATGATGATGTCTTCGTGCCTCGTTGATGTCGCTGGCTTGTTTGCCCTCAGCATTCCTTACTATCAGACTCGTTTCCGATTCATGATTAACATGTATCGACCCCCCATACCTTTTTCGCAGCTTATTATTGAATCTTCGGAAACAAGATTCTGAATGTGTCTAGGTACGGGATCTCAAGAAGAACTGATGTACGGAAAAAGAAGAGAAGGGGAAGGGTACAGGGGGGAAAGGAAGGGAAGGGGAAGGGTGGAGGAGAGAGAAGGGGTAAATATGACGGCAGCGGTGGGGAGTAGAGCAGGGGGAGGAAGGGAGTGTAAGACTGGGAGTGGAATGGTTTGAGGGGTGGGAAGCGGAGGATGATGATGGAACCGAGTACAGGGGAGGGGAAGAAATTTGGTGATGGCGGATGTTGCTGGTGCGGTGCGGTTGTTCTCTAAAGAACGCGGCGGTGGTGGTCGGGAGGGGTTTGATGAGGTGGCAGGGGTAGTGATCATTGCTGATCAAATTTAATTGAAAAAAAGTGAGTCTTATGTTTTACCCTACCGAATTTCAAAGAATAGGGCGAAGGGGTTTTGTCGTCAACGGAATGAAGGCGTATTGAAGCCGCAAATCAATTCGGAACTCGGCTCTCTGATTTGATGGGAGAAGGGCACGAAGTCAGACGCATCTCGCCTCTCCGAAGGCGGCATTAGCGGGAGCAAAGAAGGAGAGTAAAGAATGATTCAAGAAGGAAGCAGGAAGAACGCGTATGGTCCACGCATCGCGAAGTGGATAAAGGACGTGTGGCGTGGCATCCCTGTTGATATTCGAAAACGGAACGAAGATAACAGAAAACAGAACTGGAGTTATCACAAAACACGAGGCGCGAACGCGAGATTTTCTGGAATGTAGTGAACTGGAAGCGACAAGCGCGAATTTGGGATCAGTGGAAGTACGAGCTAACGTTTTCAATAAGGTGCGTTCATTTAACGAGATTATTAATCGATCGACACGCTCTTACCCCACACTTGTCCCCATAATCGTTCCAGACCACACACACAAAGGATGGCCGCGGTTAACACCTATGGGCAATGAGGCCTCAAGGACCGAATAGGTGATGTCGACAAGACATTCGACTGAACTAATTGCCTTGAGAGGCGACCCTACTTTCTATTTTTCGCGGTCGCTGTGGTCCCGGGGTGCTGTGAGGTCTACAGGTTTGGCTAAGTCTGCATCGTGGACTCGGGCATGGACAGAAGGTCCTTGAAATACGGTAACGGGTTGCTGGGCCATGGTTTCCTTTTGTGGACAGATCGCTTTGGTCCCTTGACTTGGAGAGATTGTCGGTTTAATAACATGGGAAATGAGCTTAGATTCGAGCGGGTAGGGATGGGAGATGAAGGGGGACATAGTTAGAAGGTGAGGATGGTGGTTGGGGGAGTTGTCCTTCGGGTGGTCGACATGTTACTGTCTATCTTCGTTGTTGGGATACTGACAGTGTCCGAGGAACGTTTGAGCACTTCACTACTCCGGGCGCTTCACGTGTCATGTCGTTGCGACAACGTTTGCGAAATATCATCCACTTACACATTGATTGCTCAGTCAACCGATCTTGGCGCTACACAACACGATACAGCATGACCCTGTCCTATCATCCGAAAAGAGAATTCAATCCAGAGCTCAAACTCGAAACGAAGGAGGGAATGATAGTCATCGTCATTACCAAGAAACTCTAGGAGTAAATGGCATTGTTAATCCGACTTTCCCCTTTTCGCGCAACACAGATGATTTACAGAGCGTTATGCCGGATATGGCAACTCGACCACTCGGTCAGCGAGTCAAGTGTTCTGTTGTTCGAGGTGAAAGAGGAAATTAAAAGGGTCTGATGTTCGCATCTGGACAAGTGGACACTGCAGGTGCTGATGGTGGCATCCGAAAAGCCTGATCTCTCAGAGTGAGAGAGGCATAATGGGACTGGCATGGGTTGCAATGATGCGATTGGGCGACCCTTGGTCCTTGGAGGTTCTTGCCTGCCTTGGGGTAACTCCGAATAGGAATGTGGGAAGGAGAAGTGACGTAGATGTAACTTTGGCTAGTTGTGCCATGCAGAGAGATGTTGGTCTGTTGAGTGGTTCTGGTTCTGGGTCTTCTGGCTTCTGATAATGGGTGGTATGCACACTGATGGAAGGCGTCGAGGTGCGTCGGATCTAGGAGATCACAAAGATAGACTAGACAAGAGTTGTCGGTAGTATAGTCTTTCACAACAGATATGACATGTAGTGTCCATCAATTTTCACATATTCATGCCTGTCGCTATGGGCGGCGGGAAAGTGATAATAAGAAGGTGGATACTATGGGCTTTTGTATTTAGCCATATGGACAGAACAGATATTCTAGTGAGATTTACTCGTCGTCGAGCAGGGAGGGAAGGCGGGCGTCAGGGAAGCAGGGGCTCACAGCCTTGTCCGATTACATACAGGGTCCAAAATGGAGGCGGAAGGGCCGGTATCAGCGACGAAATATAATATGTTTTTGGAAGAGATTTGAGAGCTTCGCGTTTGGATTACATACAGGGTCCAAAATGGAGGCGGAAGGGCCGGTATCAGCGACGAAATATAATATGTTTTTGGAAGAGATTTGAGAGCTTCGCGTTTGCCTCGAGGGAGTCCCGTGACAAGTAATCGGGAGCATTGGGAAAGGCACATGAATGGGGAGTGATTAGGGCTATGGGCATTGTGAACGGCGCTAGTGGTTGGGGGGCTGTGACTTTCTTTCTGTGAAGAAGCGCATGAGGAGAGGACGTTGAGAGGCCTCGTGTGGGAGGTGAACCGGGCCAGACCAGTTGAACCGAGCTGGATCAGGTCCCGGTAAGATCGGTGCGAGATTGGGGAATCGCAATTGGAAATTGTTGATCAGCACGTTGTAGCTCACGATTTTCTGTGGATCTATAACTCGTCCTTCCTCCTCTTTCTCCTCGTCCCACCCCCCGAGTTCAATGCCCTCTATCCTCAATCTCAAGTTCAAAGTTAGTCCCTCTTTTCCCTTTTTCTCGTTCCTATACTCACATTTATCAGGGAAACAAGTCTTTCGTAGCCTTTTCCAACCTCAATGATACTGAGGCTCTGTCAAAGACCTGGAAGGTATGTTCTCGTACCCACTTGGTGCCGCGACCCGCGCTTACTTCCTCCGAGGTCTGCACAAAGGTGGCAAGCTTCCTTGAGCAAGGCCAAAGACTCGAGAACTTGAGCTGGAGGTTATGGCACCTCCAGAACCTCATGGTTGACACCGACAACGCCAAGTCCAAACGCGAATTCAAGAAGCTTTCAAAATGCATGGGTGACAAGCTCGACAAGGAGAAGGGACGGTTAGTGCTGCTCTCAGCTGTCCCGATGGTCTTGGACCCTGACGACGTAATCTTATCTGTAACAGGAGCATTGAGGAGCTCGAAGCTCCCGACTTCAAACGTACTACTTCAAGCGACATCATCCGCCAACGTGCGGTCGAAAAGGAGCGTTACCGCGAACAGAACGCAAAACCAGGCACCATAAAGCGAATGCAGTTTACGTTCAGCGTAGACCAACCCTCTGCTCCCGGCGCTAATCTACCCGTCAAGAAGCCCGACCTCAAACCGTCTCCTGAATTTACCAAGCGCACTCGCGCCGCAGTCCGCGCTCAGACAGATGACTCCACTACCGCCACCTTCTCTGCCCATGCCGCCACCACATCTGCCCATATTTCCCAGTCAGATAACATGGTCGTCGTTGATGACAGCGCCCACGATCAGGATTCTTTTTCCCCCTCGCTCCCGGTTCCTTCCTCAACATCTCAGACCCGGTCTTCTCAATTCTCTCAATCACTCAAGTTCGACTCTATCTTCAATCAAGGTTTTGGTCCATCAGCATTGCTTTTCCCTGCTCCCACTCTCACGACTTCCATGAATTACGGCGAAGGGCTCAACCCCTCCAATGCCCGCAATGACACTTTCACCATCTCCCGCCCTACCATCGAGCTTCCCCTCGATGAGATTCTTAACAACGTCGATAGTCCCATTGCCTCCATCCTCGAACACCACGAACCCGATATCCTCCAGTATCCTCCTCAACCACAACAACTCTCCCAACCCCGACCTCAATCCCAACCTCAATCTCAACTGCCGCCGCAGCCCCAACCACAGCCGCAACAAGACATCATCATGCGATCAATTCCTTCCACAACTTCTCTCTCCAACAACGGCAGACGGAGAACCCGAAAATCCTCAGTCGCTACCCGTGACGACGGTGATAGCGATGACGAGGCGAGTGATGGCGCTCCCTCCACATCCACGAATCTCATGCTGAAGAGTATCACTCCCCTATCGCAGGCGGTAAAGGAGTCTGCTCTTCCTGAGACGGTAGCCCCATCCAAACTGAATCCCCTCTTCACCACCACCGCCGTCACCCGCACTAACCTCAGCACGCGTCCTACCCTCACCGTTAAAACCCAGACCTCCACCAGTCGCTCTTCGGGTCCTGGTGCTACTGCAACTTCCCTCAATCCCACTTCCCTCCGAACCGGCAACAGCGCGCCTGGTGGCGTAAAGGCCGAGTGCTCCAACTGCGGCGCGACTCACACTCCCCTCTGGCGTCGAGGGTTGAATGACGAGTTGAACTGCAATGCATGTGGCTTGTACTGCAAGCTGCACAAGCGTCCGCGTCCTAAAAGCATGCGTAACAGCCATGGCGAGGGAAGGACCCAGGCTACACCCAGGCAGGATCCCGTCGACGTCATGGGTGAGTGTTCTATCGGATCTAGGGGTCGATCAACGAATGCGAACGTGCCGGTAGCTCAAACAGCTCAATGTTACAACTGCCACACCACCGCAACGCCCCTATGGAGGAAGGACGATGAGGGCAAGACCGTTTGTAATGCGTAAGTTGTCAGATAAAGTTCTTCACTATTCATTTTACTGATTGTGCCTAAATACAGTTGTGGATTGTACTACAAGCTTCATGGTTCTGCCCGGCCCATCTCGATGAAGTCTGATGTCATTCGCAAGCGCTCTCGCCATGACGCGAGGCGAGGAAGCAACGCTGGTGTTATTGGCGTTGAGGACACTCCCTCCGCCAGCCCTGGTGTCAGTCGTCGTGCCTCTCCCGCTCGTGATCCTTCCCCTACCCTTGCTCCTGATTCCACCACTGCCCTATCCTATGACTACTCCCATGACCATCTTACCGACGCTTTTGCAACCCAGTCCGAGCTTGTTGGCGCTCTAGGCCAGGATCAAAGCACCACAGCCCTGTTCCAGAACACATTCCAATTCCAGTTCCCCGGCCCGTACCACCCGGACTATCTGTTGCAGATGTACACTGCACATGCCCAGGCTGCAGTTGCCGTGTCTGCCGCTGCTAATCCCGATGGTCTGACTGCTTTCGGTAGCCCATCCGTCGGCGTGGTGGATATTTCCCCTGCCGCTGGGAACAATGTGAATGCGAATGGTGGAAGCAACGGCTCTGATATGGATCTTTCTCTCATGAGCCCCAGGTCACCAAAGCGTCGAAGGATGAGCACAGACTCTGCATCTGAACCCCCTTCCTCAGCCGTGTCGTTCTCTTCTTTCGGCGATGGCTACTCTCCCGCATCTAGTACTACGTCTCTCTCCTCCCGATCCTCGATGGAGTTCCCTTTCACTTCGTATGCCACTGCCTCGGGGACAACAACGAATGGAGGGACAGGTGGGAACAATAACTCTGCCGGACCTGCGTTGCGAGGATCTGGGAACACGTTCTGGCACCCACCCATGATGCCGCAGAGTGATGAAGTCCACACATCGTCACCGCATTTGGGCTTCCACCCGCCTATGCTTCCCCCTTTGTCGTCTTCTTCAGGAGGGGTTTCGTCAGCGTCGTCAGGAGTATCTGGGGTAGGGAAGAATCACATGTCTGGGAGTCTAGGCGGAAGGACAGATGGTTGCTCGCCGGATGTGCAGGATCATCATGAGGATAGCCCGATGGACTACCTACATCCACCAATGAATCTCTCAGGTGTTGGACCAGACGATGATAGTCTGTTCTCAGCGTATTTGCACCCACCTATGACAATGCAGGAGGATAGTCCTTCGATTGCCGCTTGAGGTGAAAACAATACATACGGGCTTTTGGTTTTCGATTATTGTTACTGCCCGTTGTCATTGGTGTTGTGTTGGTTTTTTCTATGGTTATCAATTATGGATTTTTGGTTGTTTATTTTGGTTGTCGTCGTCGCCGTCTGTTGCTGTTTGCCGCATTCACCCATCCGGGTTTTTGACGTGTTCCCTTCCCTGTGCCCTACGCCCTGTGCCTCCCCGTGTTTTGTGCCCCCGCGTTCCGATTTTTTCATGACCCTACCGTCCTTTCCCCGCGTAGTAGTAGATGGCCAGATCCGTTAGCATTGCATTTTCATTGGTTCTTGTTCATTGCATTCTTCGTCCGCCTACACACATCCCATCACTTCTTTTTCCATTATCTTTTCCCGGTTCCCATCATATTTTACAACATCCCTGCGTTCCCTTTTTCCACACATTTCATGCATTTTCTTCTAACCTCGGCTCGTCGTTCCCGCATACACGCACACGTACACAGCACATGCGTTGTCCCTTCTCTTCTCTTCTATCCCCTTACCCCCTTTCTTTTCTGATTTTCCTTCCACCACTGCTTCCGCCGACACGACATGAACACGACTTCCCTTCGACTCCAGCCTCGTCTCGCCACCTCGCTTCAATTTCTCCTCGGCATATATCGATTCCTCACTCGTCTCAACAACGCATATCGTACCCTTGTCATTCAACTGCTTGGTTCGACCTCATCGCATTTCTCATCATAAAATTCTCTCAGCCTGGTCTTGTTGTACATATACCACTGTCCCTTCTTCCTCCTCCCTCCCTGTCCTTGTATCGTCTCACTTTTGTCTTTATCGTTACGAAACGCGAAGGTCTGCGCGTGTTCAGGCCCATAACGCATTACCAAGTTTTCGTACATACAATGCATACATAACCGATACATCATTTTTTTGCTTTTGATTTCTTGGTGTGTTTTTTTGAGAGTTCGAATTCTTTGGCTTTTGCGTTGGTTCATTCAATGGACGTTACAATCGTGACCCTTCAACTTCAGATATCACAGGACCATCCGCCCCACGTTGTTTTAGATGTATAGAAATTTGTGTATGATTATTTGTATTTAGCAAGTTAAGCTGTAGTTTTGTAGTGGAGTTTGTATAGTTTTGTAGTAGAGTTTGTATAGTTAAAGATTTGGATTTCAATTCCATGCCGCATGAACACTTTCCGTGCCGTACCCGGACATTGAACATTGAATATTGAGCTCGGATCGAAGACGAAGTAATCGCGCGTGCGCGTGTGCTCATATGTGTGGTTATAAACTAGTACGCCAGGCCAGGCCTTCAGGCTTCGAGCTTCGTTGCTGATCTGCTTCCCGAACCAGCCCTCTCTTCGACTTCAAAGTCAATGGACCACTACGTTATGTCACGAAGCTCTACAACTTGGTACATACGTTGCACGTAAACTGCCCACTGCCCACGCCATGTGTCGTTCGGAATGGAGATTTGTTGCTGCATTCTTCCGTGTCGATACCGGCCTCTCGGCTACCGGTGTTTTCCGGTGTACTTGCGCCACTGTGAAGCCGTATGTTGGTTATGTGTTTACGGGACTTTGAAGGGCGTTCAGGATTGAAACTGCGCTGAGGTCTGTGCGTATATCTGTGTGTATATCTCCGTGGCTCGGAATATATTAAGAAACCTGCGGAGCCGAGTGGCTTTAAGTTCCCCCAGTGGTTATGGAATTGGGGTGTTTTTTTTTGTAGGTTGCAGTCTGTTGCAATGAGGAGTGCGGCTCCGCTGGTGAACGGCCATAAGTTGCTAAGCGTGTGGGTATCGTGTGGGTACCTGTTGGTGTTCGTTGAGACGCTGGAGGAGTTCGAGCGACTCGCACGGAATTTGAGTTGGATTGTCAAACTCGTGCATTTCAGCTATCCCGAGTTGCATCATTCTTTCCAGCTTCTGGCTTCGTATTCGCAGGCTCGTGAGTAGTATTTTAATAGCTATCATATTAAAGAGGATAAGAACATGTTCTGAGCGCGAATAACTCCTATTTTCGCTACTTCCGCTGATGGGGATGGGCTATGAATAGTAGTAGTGAACGATTAACGCGAGTGAAGACCGAGCGCCCATGTCGCCTGGAGTAAGAAATGGGTAGGAAATGCCTCAGTACCGATCCCCCCGACCCCACAACGTAAACCTTCAGTGCCAGATTTTGTACCAGAGTAGCAGGATTTCACTCAACGGGGTTTAAATTATTGTATTGACGCAAATACCCTTATACCGGCCCCAAGGCTGAAGTAACCCGGTTAATGGGGAATCAAATATATGGTCGTCCTCAGAGTACTGCACGCTGACCCCCTATTGCTTGGTGCTTCACCCCATCAGGATAATTTTCAATCGAAATATAGAAGCGTTTAGCGAGTCTATGAGGCGCCGGTCCGATGTATTTTGTTCTGTGTCCTCGGCATATATCTATGGCTAGATTGCATGTCATCTTTGGGGCGTTGGGGCTGCATTATATAGCAAGATAGTCGTCGGGCATAGATCGATATTCCGGAATATATTTACAGTGACGTCTGGCAACAATGTGCCTCTCTATATGTCTGTCGTGGGTAAATGAAGCAATTTTGATGATACCATGAACCAGGTAAGGGGCAGTTCGTTCCATTCCTCAGGTTGTTTACTCTCGCGAAGCTATCGCACCAGAGGAACACATAGAGTTCCCGCGTGAAAGACGGTCCAATAATAACCCTCTTCTCCCTTAGGTCAGTATGATATCTTGGCATTGCTCTAGATTATGGAATTGGTATCCGCGCTCAGGACGTGAGCCAAAATTCTGAGATAACGCCGACTTGTAATACTTGATTATGTACAAGGTAGCTGTGGCAGGACCTTGAGAAGACCAGGGTCCGAAGAACAGAAGATAATTGACTGAGCCCTGCACCTGTCAAAGCCAACGTTGAGCAGGCATCTCATTTCAATGTACGGGTCCTCCGGTAGAAGTTCTGATACGCCGCTCTCGAATTCTGGTCTCCTAGAAATGATTCTTCTCTGTTCGATATCACATGTACAATATTTGATGCTGACTACGCTTGCGAAAATCACAACAGGTAAAACTGGATCAGGTGTTGGGGCTTGGGCAAAGGGTTCCCTCGGCCCCCACACTCATTACTTATGTCTGTATCATATGTCCGAAGTGAAGCGTGTATACTTTAGAATTCTATAAGAAACATCACATAACGACTCTGTCCTACAACATTTACCATGCTTAGGTACAAATGAAACACGTAGTAGCAAGACGTAAACACAGAACTGACTCACTTATCATTGGGACTTCTGTTTCTTATCTCTTAGCAGGCAGTCCATAACTTAAAACAATATTCCGGTTGCTAGAACGATAGTGCGCAGAGCCCTGTACCCAAGGGGAGCAACGGCGTCACTGGGGCCAGAAAGGACATTGTTCTGTCGACATCTGGCCCTGGACAATTCGCCAATGACAAATCGAAAAGAAAGCCGACGAGATGACTGACTCATTTTGCGGGTCGCAACCCGCCGCACCCTGCGGGTGTCGTCAGACGGTTAAGCCACATACATATTTCCCTTTCCTGTCGGCCCTTGCGGGCTCGGTGTGCACTGGTGGCCCGCGTGATTCGTGCTAGTGAACCGCACCGGTGTGCGCCGCCGCATCACCACGAACCGCTCGTCGGCGTTCGGTCCTTTTCGGCGCTTAGGTTCATTTGATCTCGTATGGCTCAAATGGTCGGTATTTTGCCCACGACAAACTGGATAAAATATACGTCACCGGAAATTCCTGGAAAGTTGGGGTAACTTCAAGTTGTCCGTTTTCATTGGGAGCTTAAGGATGAAATTTAGCATTAGCATTCGAGCTCAAGCTCAAGTCTTCGGTGGTTCTAGACGTGAGATGGCAGCAGGTTTGTTTTTGGTCGGCGGTAATCTACTGCGCTTTTAACAGCAGCTGTTATCAGGCGCCCCAGCGCTTCGGGCCGAGCGGTGGGGTGCTGTTTTTTGATAGAAGTTCCGGGATAGATTGAGAAATCTGTTGTATGGGCCCCTGCGAGGTTGGCGGTAGAGGTTCGACATTTCTCAGAAACTCGTCCCTGGTTTCAGATAACGGGAGTGATGTCAACTCTGGGTGCCACGGGGGGTCGGGGGGATTGTCCCTTGGGTTCCCTATCATGGAGAAATATCGCTGGAACGCAGTAACTGATGATCAGGATTGTTGAAAAACATCAGAAACTGGTTGCATTCATAAGGGACGGACTTAGTGTAATACTTCTTATGTATTTTTGGCTCGCTTAGATTGCACTTGTTTGACCCAGTGGGTTTTTATCCGGGCCGGCTGCCGCTTCAGGACCGATGCGACCCTCCTCCCCCAAATTATACTTTGGACTTGAACATCATCAACGATTAAACACCCCTCTCCACCCCATGCCTTCAAATTACCACAATCTTCTACCGGACTGACACGTTGATCCTATGCCTTGTGCACACTCGTTGCTTCGATATCTGCCTCAAACTTTAACAGCTCTATATTCGATGTGTGGCTCGCGGTCAATCATCGGAACCAGTTCCTCTTGGCCAAAGTCTCGCCCTCCTGTCTATCATCGACGCATTCCTTGGGGTTTTACTAAATATACCGTCATGATTCTCTTACTTAGCCTCGGAATGTAGACTAATGTCTATTAAGAAAGCTTTCGAAACCTTCTACGGGAGTCAGGCCCGCAGTGAACGTTTGAAACTTCAGCACAACTCACGCATTAACATCTCGGTCCCTTTTGGTAGCTCGACGATTCTCCATCACTTCGTGTGTAACTGCAAGGCGGGACTTCTCATCTGCTAAAGTGACTATGACGACACAAGTTTATCAATGAATTCCCCACGACTCGTCAACCAACACGCCCGACGGTATTATCTGAATTACTAATTCGAGCTTCCTCCTCCATGTACTCCCTGTCCTGATTGATAAGCATGACTCCAAGGCCCTGGGCCTTTGGGAGAGGGGCGGGTTAATATAAAGCAAAGTAGTACCCTCGGGTGATATATGTATTCAACCAAACTGTTAAGGACTTGAAATCCCAAGGTCGAACCACCAATTTTGTCATTGGAGTCGTCATTTGAGCTGGGCGGCGGGGTTATTACCAGGTTCCCTGGCATTCTCAGCTTCTTTGGTGATAGAATGATGCACGAGATCTTGCGTGTTTGTTCGATACTGCTGTTTGGGGGCTTCGTTATCTGAGAAGACATACGACATATATGGTGCTGTTGGATTTATGGCTGAAATATGTTATGTCATATTACCTTGCCTATGTCCTTGTCAGGATCGCCACGGTCTGACCGTGCTTCTCGCCGCAGGATTGGATAGTTGATCAGGTGGTTCTGTGCATCATGGATATTTTTGTGTGTCGTTCCTTTCTGGTCCGATTGGTTAGCCACGTGTGTTAAATGAATTATACTACGACAGTTCCCCTGTCTGGCTCTAGTTAATTAAATGTGATACCTTATTGGCTGGCTTGGCAACTCGTATCTCCTGGGTGATGAATATCAACGTCGGCCGTGTTTACGGTGACTCTGGTGGAGACGGTATAAACTCGGTGTGCTGAGGCATCGAGTGGGTGAAGAGATAAGGTCAGTCTGATAAATCCATCCAGTTGTTGATTTGTCCCTTTGCTACTTATCGTCGGGTGTGTTCGCAATAATGTCCGCTTTACTGACCTCCACAACCCCTACATGTTCCATCTGTGAGGATGGGGAATACTCGGACATCAGCCAGTGAGGCGTTTCATTCCGAGGTGTCGCTGCGGCGTATTTACATACCAGCGGTACCCGACCCGTCCTCGAGAGCTGCACCGAAGGAGAGAATCCGTCGTGCGCAAATCACACGCAAGGATGTTTCAGAAGCCCAAAAAATAGCGGGGTCTGGGTTTCTGCCTCTCATTGAGCCATATCTCATCACGTCTGTCATCGTGCTGAAGATTGTGGCGACAGGGGATGTTCTGAAGCTGGATACACGTCAAAGAAGGGTCCCCAATCGGGCTAGCGTTAACCGACGGACGGTCCTGCGGCCCTTTCCTTGCGGTTTTGGGCCAGGTACTCAACTTCAAGATATCAATGGGCAACTTAGTGCGCGAGCTGGTGGCCAGGTCGAGATGCCAATTTGGTTAAATGCACGTTCGTCCGTGGTTCAGGGGCTATATGTGCACATCCATCGTGGCGATGCTTGAGCTCCTGACAGTGGCTTGATCGCGAAGCAATTGACAATACTTGTATCAGGACTGTAGGCGACGCTTGTCTATGTCCGGCCTGTCTCCGCTACGTATAATTTTGTAGAGAGGATAAAATATATGCATCCCGACATCTGGGTGGTGTTTCTATTTGCAGGCCCTACTATCACACCTTGGATCCAGTCTGTCTATCGCTGCCGATTAAAAACGCGAAAATCCGATCGTAGTGAGATGATTGTGACGTGTGTAGATGGGCGTTGCTGACATAAGCGGTGCCGGTGATTGTTGTGGGCGGTGTTGGCAGTGCAACGCCTCTGCTGGATTTATCCACCCACCTCCACATCCATGGACGACCCAACCACAAGAATAAGCCCAAAGGCAGAGCCGTCGACGTCTTCGGTGTCTACAGAGTCCGCCGTTGCGACCAGCATGTCATACTCGCAGGCAAAGGAGGCCCAGCCTGATTCGGAGGTTACTATTCATTAAGCTTGATTGTAAATGAGGATTTGGTACTGATGCACTTTGTTTGAACTTACAGGCAAACATTTTCATTGCAGCACAGCGCGGGGATGTCATACTTATACGAGAACTCATTGAGTCTGGCAGGGCTAAGGCAACAGACCGGGACGAACAGAACATTACACCGCTCCACTGGGCAGCCATTAACGCGCATATTGCTGCGTGCCGATACTTGTTGGAACAGGGCGCCGAAGTCGATGCACTGGGCGGAGACCTTGTTGCTACGCCGATGCAGTGGGCTGCACGAAACGGATACTTGTACATCATTCACCTCCTCGTCGCTCACAATGCCGATCCTACCATAACGGACTCGCAAGGCTACAACTCGCTGCACCTCGTTACGCATTCGTCGTCCATCATGCCACTACTATATCTGTTACACCAGCCGATTAACGTGGACTCAAGAGATTCACAAGGTCATACGTCACTTATGTGGGCTGCGTATCAAGGCGATGCCCTCTCTGTCGATTTGTTACTCCGACATGGTGCAAACCCAAACTTGAAGGACGACGCCGGACTGACGCCATTACATTGGGCTGTAGTACGAGGAAACAGGGTGTGTATTCGTAGATTGATCGAGAAGGGTGCGGACATCATGGCCAAGGATGGGGACGACCGGACGCCGAGGGACATGGCAATCGAACTGAAGAGCTTGGGAGCTTGGAAGCGCGCATTAGAGGAGGGTGGAATGAATGAGTATGGCATTAAGAGGGGAAAACCGTTTAACGAGGTAATTTTATCATCTTTCATATTTCGCTTTTGCTCACAGTGCCCTAGCGCAACACCAAAATTGCAATCTTTATATTACCAGCATTATTCTTCTATCTGATGTTCAAGACCATGTCTATACTACCTTGGTATACTGGGCTTCTACTAGCTTTTGCGGAGTTTTTCGCTATGCATCATGTGAGTATCAAGGGTTTTCATCTCCAGCTTTTATTTATATCGTCTAGATCGTTACCCGTGTCCTCCTGAACAAACCATCCTATACTGAAAGTGTCAATCAATCTCCATACTTCGCCGGCATCATATTTGCATCTATAGTTTGGGTCACGTCCTGCTGGATAACCCGTCTTGTAAACCGTAGGTGTCATATATACCTCATGGTAGATCGTTTACCTACCCAGATTGCTCGCACAGAAACTCAAGATCACTCTGTTGCCAACCTGCTGTTCGCGCTGGCCGTGGGTTTGTGTTCCTACAACTTCTTCCGAGCTATCAGTTTGGATCCCGGAACATGTCCCAAACCGAGTAGTGACGAAGAGCTCAAATCGGTGTGTAAAATGTTGGTCTCCTGGAAATACGCGTAGGAGGTTGACGTATGAGTAGGTAATTGAAGACCTCGCTTCAGAGGGAAGACTAAATGGCCAGACATTCTGCATCCAATGTATGGCAAGAAAACCTCTTCGC
The DNA here is from genome assembly GCA_015584085.1 of Macrolepiota fuliginosa MF-IS2. Taxonomy (NCBI): domain Eukaryota; kingdom Fungi; phylum Basidiomycota; class Agaricomycetes; order Agaricales; family Agaricaceae; genus Macrolepiota; species Macrolepiota fuliginosa. Next base: position 45,790 of record MU151123.1, on the reverse strand, counting down.
TCAAAGCACTGCCGAGTATGTGACAAGTGCATTGCCCGGAGTGACCAGTAAGTGCATCAATATTGGGTTATGACACTTTCTTATTCGGACATAGCCATTGTCCTTGGGTATGGAATTGCGGTGGGCAGATATTTCTTCTTGTGTTCTTTCGGTATGCTCATCTTATTAATTTCAGTTGGTGCAAACAACCACCGTCAATTTGTCCTCTTCGTCCTCACCCTCGTCTTCGGCATCGGCATCTTCGACTATTTAACCTATCAATGTATGACATCCCTACTTTATCGAGTGTCCGCTGTTCACCGATGGTTTCCTTAGACTTCTCAAGCGTCACTGTCCCTAACGATCCTTCCCAAATCTCTCCTTCATGCATCCTCCCTGCTGACCTCTGCTACCTAACGTCTTACGATACCTTCCTTTTCTCGGTCGCTGCATGGGCTACACTCCAGCTTTCATGGACCATCGTCCTCCTTGCGTCCCAACTCTGGCAAGTTACCCGACAGATGACAACTCTCGAGGTCTCTAACCTCGGGCGGTATGGATACATGGGCGGACGTGGTGGGGCAAGCTATGCTGGACAAATGGGACATCGCCATCGACACAGTAGTTCGAGCGGAGGAACGATCGCAGGTCTCGATACAGAGGATACTGCTTTGGTTGGGGATGCAGCATCCGGGTCTTCCGGACACCATACGCATCACCACCAACATGCATCCTGTGCGGGCTGCGGCTCCTCGTTCCTTATGAATCTCCTCGGGTTCGATCGGTTCACGAAAGGAAAGGCTGTGGATGGACTTGCTCGTGCTGGAAAGGCTTCCAACCCGTTCGATCTTGGATGTCTTGGGAATTGTAAGGACTTCTGGACGAAGGGGAGGGAGTTAGGTGTAGAGTATGAGACTTTGTATGATGTGCCACTGGAGGGATTCAAGGAGGCAAAGAAGCGGAAAGTGGAGAGGGAGTTTGCCGATGGAGAGAGCACTGGCGAAGGCAGGAAAAAGGGTGGAAGGAAGGGGTTGTTTATGGGCCTTGGGATCGGTGGGAGTGCAAGGCGTGGTGGATACGAACCTGTCAGTCAGGCGTAAGTATGGGCATTTCGCTCCTGTTATATCATACGTAGTGAGTTTCCGTTTGACGATCCTATTTATGTTTCGTGTACGCCCGACCGTCTGCCTGTGTACTTTTGGTTTACTTTAACGTTGTCCCGGTTTTGCTTTGTATCTACTCAACACTCCATAACCAAGCCAGTTCCTTGAAGTCGTGAGTGCTACCCCGTGATGTTCAGACACTGTGTATATCTACCGGTAAGACTTGTAACTTAGATGGGGTTTGTTGCTTCGAGTTTTTTTCACGAAAGTGGATGGCATAGTTCTGGTTTGTCATAGGATGAGTGGAGTGGTGAAAGGGTGAAGGGAGTTATTTTGAAGATTCTATTCCAAGGAAAGACCTATGGTAAGCTGAGAGGCAGGAACACAGACACATTGATTGTTCGACGATAAATCAAAATAATGTTGAAGCAAAGACGAAGTGTCCTAAAGTGACATTACAGACCCAAGTAGATAAGGACTGACGAGCTAGATAAGGGGAGTTACGGGATGTAGTAGTGAAAGATAGCTGATAAGGTTGACGGTGAGGACTTGTGCGTCCTGCCCATGGCACTTATCTAAACCATCTAATAGAACCACCCATACACTCAAGAGAAAGGTGAATGAAAGATTTGACGATCGACGTGTCGAGTTGCTGCCCTATGCCTTTCTCCAGCAACTTTGGGCCAGTGGTCATCGTTTACCTCGGATGTTTCTGACAAGCCAGAGTGTTGATAGCTATTTGGCAAACCAGCGTTGGGAAGGGAAACTGCAGTGGTTGTTTCTGGAGAAGAATAACGCCACCCCTAATCTCGAAAATGTCGATAACTGCTCCGCAAGGGTTTGAATAATCGCAAATTTCTAACACCGGCAGGACCATTCAACCATAGGAGTTGACGGTACAACTGGCTGATTCAAGACGAGATGATGTGTCAACTGGAACTGCTTTTTATGAAGATGGTTCTATCCCAGGCCTACGTTCAAAAGGAGAACGGTTTCAAATATTTAGATCTCATTGAATTTCCTCTATTCTCAAGCATAGGTCTAATCACAGACCGATAACCCTATCAAGCACGAAGCCTACTGTACAAGGGCCGCTACAGCCTTCCTTAAATCATCATCCGGATCACTGGTTGTCCAAGACCAATTCTCATCAGCCTCACGGAAGACTTCAAGCAGCTTATCCATTGGAACGTCATCACCCTCCTTGTATTCTTTAAGTCCTGGAGTTGCGAGGGCATAAAGGTAGCCCTGCCTGGCTGACGCTCTCGACATAGATATGCCGCGTGGAACTCGAATGTCGTTGTATATTTTCATAATCTTGTCGGCGTGTCCAGAGGAGAGGGAGTCGCGGGTCGTCGAGGAATGTGTTAGCATGGCAGCTAGGATGTACGCATCCTGGCAGAGTAGCGGTGAGTATGAAAGCCGTTTCATCAAGGGATTGGAAACCGTACTTCGATGCCAATGCCTGCTCCTGCACCCTGGTGCGGTACCATGGCGTGCGCCTACGAGGCGCGAAGCACAACGTTTAGTATAGAAAGCTGGAATCGATGAGGAGAAGCATACAGCGTCACCCATTATAAGGACCCTTCCCTTCCCGTAGATGTCTAAATTCTTGATGTTCTGTAACGCCCATTTCGTGGGCCGTTTGATGCACTGTACACACGATTCTGTTGAACGGTCTACCCCCGATAATGTGATAAAAACTACATACTTGGATGAGTGCCTGGAACTCTTCTTCCCATCCTCCGAATTGATCGTAAAAGTCGCGTTGTGTCACCTCAGAGTTCCAGGGCCCTTCCCACATCGTTCCATCCTTTGTCTTATCATGAACTGCGACAACGACATTGATCAATTTATCCGCAATTGGGTAAACAACTGCGTGCTGTTGTGTACACTGAATGTCAGATTCCAAGTCCTAACGCCCACACCGGAGAAGGAGATTGAATTACCTTGAGCTTTCCGACATACTAACGATTTTACCGCGCATTAATATTTGGGTATCTTTTAGTGTGAAAATAGACATTTACCATAATTCCGGGGTGATCTAGCGCGCGATGCCCCGGGAATACCTTCGCTAGTTCACCCTTTGCAACAAGTCCACGATATACAACCGTTCCAGACCACAAGGGATGCAGATATTTCTTGTATTCCTCTGGATTCGGTAGCCTTGAGAGAAAGAGTTGTCTGATCGTTGATTTAATACCATCAGCGCCGACAAGGATGTCGCAAGTTGTAGATGGTCTATCTGCAAATTTAAGAATGATTTCACCCGAATCAGAGGTGGTGTAGTCGAGGACGCGATGGGAGAGGTGAAGTGCGCATTGACTGTTAGTCGTACGGCTAGGGTCTGGGAGAGGAAGGTTATTCAGGAGAGTGCGCTGAAGGTCAGCTCTGTGGATACGCAAAACGCCTCCTAGAAAGATACGGCTAATCAGAGTCATGGTATTGAAATGCGAGTAGCGAGGTATCCACACCCTCTTTCATGACATCGACAACCTTATAACCATCCTTTTGGTCAGCCTTTCTAATTTCGAAGACCACACCTAGAGGGTGTCCCATCTTTTTCAGCATTTTGTCACAAAGCCGCTGGGGGGATATGGACTCACGGGGTTCAAGATCGGGGTAGTGGTCGAAAAGGGGAACCAAGGCTTCTTCCAGTCCAATACTCTTCATCATTTCCCATGTCCTCGGCCACACGTTAATACCAGCGCCAACCTCTGAGAGTTCCGGAGCAGCTTCATAAAGGTCTATTACCATTTTTTTGTCTTTATCAAAGGCGTTAAGTGCAATGGCAAGCGAAAGCCCGACTATTCCTGCTCCTCTGTCAAGGCCACGTTGAATCCTCGATATTAGAAGTAGGCATACAAAGGCTTACACAATGGCAACACGGATAGTGCGTTCATTATCTTGAGACATATTGCGACGGGGGTAAGTGGAGGAGATGTTCTACTAGAGCAAAGTTTGTCAGCGGGGTGATGAGACGCTAACTCGTTTGTGCAGAAACCATCACACTGTGGTTTAAATAGGTTGGACATACTTATACCACCAAATAGGACGAAGATCATGAGAACAAACAGTGATTTGGCTGTTTGGCGTTAGTAGCCTGTTAGCTCGTTTATCGAATGGCAGATAGTACATACTAGAGGAAGTTGACTGAAAGGAGAATTAAAGTGCCTCACCATTGCTTTGGAGAACGCCCCAATGCGATCAAGCGAGATGACAGAGGCCCGATTAAGCAGCCCAGAGTCAAAAGCCGAAGCCAATGCAAATGAGCAGTAGGTAATAAATGTGTGAGTGGGTTTACTTGCGATGGAGGCGGGATTGTCCTATCCATCCAGACGACAGATTGGCAAGGAGCATGACTAGGCCTATCTAACGCCAACGGAGTTAATGACAGCAAGCGAATATCAACGCAAGTTGGAAAACGTCGCAAGGAGTGCTTGTGTGGTAGTAAAATCATAATTGCAGGGTCAACAACTGGCAGTATGAGAGTCAGGTCGATGTCAATAGCTGAAAGGGTTGTTTATCATAACCGACCAAATCAAACTCTATTTTTAAAGTTTGGCGACTATTTAATAATGAAGGCTAGCAGTGCTAACCCCGCAGACCCCACAAACCTGCCACCCGAGGCAAGCTACCCGGAAGCCGGTGGTGGCTACTCATCCCTAGGGAGATCCTAATTCCAACCAATATTACTACTGTGTTTTGTGGGCGCGTTTATTCTTCAAGCGAGTATTGTGAGTTTTTTGTAGGTTCTCGATGCACCAACTTATCCTACCAAAGTCCCATATTCTTACTGCCACGGTATGCCTTCAGATTCCCATCGTCTACCAGGTAGATTACCGACCTTACTGTCATGATCTGTTAGGCACTCCATGTTCTATAAATATCAGCCGTTCTTCAGAGTCCAATGGTTGCGGGACAATGCTGAACCGCTTACACTGGTTATGGGGTCCGCAAGGGTTTGTGCGAAGGTATCTAGATAAGGTATGGGGCTCCAACAAGCGTGGTCTTTATCTGACCCATATGTCTAGTATAAATATGGCGTCAATACTTAAAGTTGGTGGGAGAGGGTTTGGGTCGGTAATCTCTTCCTCTGTCTGCATAAATTTGAGAGGGTGGAACTTCGACAGTCAGCTGGTAAGCGGTTGAAAGAAGGCGAGCCTGGGGCCGTTGAATTTATTTCGTTTTGGCCTGGGTCTTTAGAAGAACTTCGTTGCACCAGGCAGTGAGCCCGTTTACCCAATATGCGTGCACTAAGCGGTACGAATGTAATGACGACCCAGCTTTTGAACTACGATCCGGGTTTAAAGGTGACAGCGGGAGAGCGAGATCACGGATGGAGGGGTCAAACTCGGCGCCAGGTGCCATGGATCTGGCAGACCCGTGGAGCAGCTATGTACGCTTTTGCCACTTTCCCTGGTTTTGTTCAATTGGGACAATACGCGGCTTTAAAACGGAACAAATTTGAGGCAACGTGGTGGGAGTTACCGAAGAAGCATCCCAAGATTTAAGTATTCAAAAGTTAATGTATGGTCACTCCAGCCTATACACCATGCTCGCATTGGGGTGCCCTGCATATACACATCAACCGGACTCCTTCACACCCACCTCGCGACATTATCATACGTGTATATACCAATAACCGGAGGGCGTATTTACCGGGCCTAGTCCTGGTACGCGTCCATCGCGTTAGAGAAATCACTCCCCAGTGCGTTTAGATTGGTACTTCCCATTCGTGTGAGGGTCTCCACTATCGAAACCATAAATCAATTAGTCACTACGAACTTGCTACTGACAGTATGGCAAGTAGTAGAATGCACCCTGTTCCGAAGACAGAGGTTCGACTAGGATGAATACACAACTTTTCGATGGATCCTTCCCAACTTGCAGGGCGCGCAGCGTCGGCTTACTAGCACAAAGCTGGTGCATTTTCGGGATCAATTCTTCAGTTGGTGTCACCTGTCCACACCAGCTTGAATGAAGAAGCTACACAACATGACAAATATCGATTTCAATAAAGGGATCAGAGTAGGTGTGGTGTGGCACTTACCTCGAGAGGGGCACTGGTATAAGCAACTGGATACCAACGATTATTTCGACTGTAACTGTGAATCGTGTGCTTGTCTATGAAGTCGGGGTCCGCTTCTCGAGAGCGGTCCCATTGCAGCTCAAGAGCTAGTCTCTTCTCCTGAATATGCGTGGGGTCAACATCTCGGAGCAAAATGTCTTTCACGAGATTCGATTGGATAAGGGTTGGAGGTGCCTACTCATTCGTCAGTATGCGCTCAGGGAATCATGATCCGTTGAACCCACGTCATGCATCAGCCATGTGGCAAAGTATACAATGTCCAGATACGTGAGAAGTGAAGGCTTGTAAAAGAGCTTGCTAAGGTCGAGACCTTCAAAGATACACTGAAGTTCTGTATCAGTAAGAGATACGTGCAAATGTGCGTGCCATTTGCTGGAGTGTTGACATTCAGGTGGAATGTGGTGTATGAGATCGTGCATCGCTTCGTCACAAAAGTCATCAAGGGTGTCCTTTGTCGGGTAGCTACCCGAATCCCAAGATAGGGTGATTGGAGGACGAAGCAAGCCATCGCCTTGGCCTATCGTCAATTTCATTATCGAGCAAAGAATTTGAAGAACTCACAATGGGGGTCCCCCACTTTTCCTTTTAGCATTGCAAAGTAACTCCAAAAAACCCTCGTATCCACAGCTTCAAAATTAATTGCATACTCTCCTGACTGCGACGCGTCACAAAGATAGTCGGCAAATGAAGAGTGATAGAATCGAATATCTCGGCGGCCTGATTCTTCAAGGGGTGGTACATTGATCACAGAGTGGAGCTTCCGCAGTGCCGCATAGACTGTATGTTGTTGTAAGTTGAAGACAGTGGCATTGAGCACAAGGGGATATTCATCAACATCTTCATCAACGTCGAGAATAGGGGCAGCTAGCGTCCAACCAAGCAGCAGTTGTAAAACTGGTAACATACTCTTGGGCACATTTTCGAGAATCCTAGTGTAAAACATATAGAGAAACGAAAGAGGATCTGCTTCGGGGTCCTCAATAATAGATAGTGTGATGGCGAGTTGGGATATGGGATCGCAAATGTGCGGGTCTTCAATGAACCGAACAAGGATAGAAGCAAGAACGAAATATCCCTGGACGCTTTCGCTGATGCTGGTAATAGCACGCTCAGCAGGCCAAGGTGTGCCGACGGGTACGAGGTCCCTATAGTTGTAATGAATTTCCTTGAACTTGGCTCGCAAAAAGCGCTCGACATCTCGACAAGCAACGTCGGAGTTTGCAGGAACATTGAGCGCCGAAAAGGAACCAACGACCCTGTCGGAATGGAATGTGAGGTTCAAGTGAGCTTCGGGACGGCTCGCGATGAGCCAAATGAGCGGGGAATTCGGGTTATGGACTGAAAAATGGCTGATGAGCTTGATAATGAGGGATTGGGCCTCTTCGTCGCCGCATTCGTCCAGGCCATCTAAGAAGATGACCCAACTACCCGAGTCTTTCGGGAGCACAGCGTTGATGAAAGGTTCGAAGATCAGAATGCCAAACTGGTGCTCCATGCCCTTCTCTAATATCTTCGGGTCATCTGTCATCCTCTGGTGGAGGTATTCGTGATATGTTGGAATCCTGACGGCCAGCTGGTAAGCGATAGTAGGAAAAACCATTATTGGGTTGTTGCAGCCATGCGGCCTGGAGAAGAATAGTGTTGCCCCTAGCCTTGACGCCACTGACAATTCTTCAGCCAGAGTTTGAACTATCGCGGATTTCCCGACGCCGGCGGGGCCATTTAGCCACATTAGGCGGTGAATGGGTTGGGCATTGTCAATCCAGTGGTGAATCACTTCAAGAATTGCGATTCGCGTTCCGGGATGACATCGGGGAGGGGGGTCACGGGTGGAGGAGTCGAATTCGGCGCCATGCATCGTAAATCGAGCAAGCCATGGCAGGACTAGGGTGACAATGAGGCAATGATGCATAGTAATGGATATTTCGAACCTGTTTGTTTGCTCTCGTTAGCGCATTTGATGACTGGCTGGTTAAGGATGAAGTGGTGGGAGTTGTTGAAGAACCCCTGAGTGCCGCCTGTGAGGGATATTAGGTCAAATAACATTGAAATAGTCAGTACAAACCACTATCTGGGTTTCGCGGGGGGGTGGGTGGAGTGGGTAGTGTTGTTGCCACTTCTGCTTGCCTCTTCCTTGAGTCGTCCAGCCTCTGTGTAGAAGAGCGAAATAAGGATGTAGTAAATTCATGGAGCACCCATCCGACTAGTATTGCAATGAAGATGGTCAACGGGTCCATAGTGATGGGGGAAGAGACAAAGAAAGGTAAGATGACCGGCGGTCCGGCGCTGCGTTGATCAAATATTCATCCTGACA
>MU151123.1:9318-34476 GCA_015584085.1 Macrolepiota fuliginosa MF-IS2 | reverse complement strand
ACCGCCGAAGATGCCGCTCTAGTAGATCAGTGGGTGCACGTCGCTGAGACTGAGGTCGACATGTTCGACAGCTGGGTCCGTACCCTCGTCCGCGGTACCATCATCCCTTACTCCAGGCCTGTGCGTATGCTGTATATAATCCTGCCAAGTCTACATATTAATCAACACCTTTTCAAGGCCGAAAACGCCTTCTATGAGCGCCTTGAACGCGGTATCGCTGTCCTCGAATCCCACATCTCCACCCGCACCTTCTTCGTCGGCGAACGCATCACCCTCGCTGACCTCACCGTCGCTGCTTACATCTTCAAAGCGGTTGGTTCTACTGTCGACGCCACCCGTCGCGCCAAGTACCCCAACATCATCCGCCACCTCGAAACCATCATCAACCAACCCGGGCTAAAGGAAATCTACGGCCAGGTTGAGTACACCGAGAAGCAGATTGCTTTCGTCCCCCCGCCGAAGGAGAAAAAGGAGAGGGCCCCTCCCGCGCCGAAGGCGGAGAAGGTAGAGAAGAAGCCCAAGAAGGAGGAAGAGGATGTAGAGGAGCCCGATGTCCCCGCTGAGCCCAAGGTGAAGAACCCCCTCGATGATCTGCCAAAAAGCACCTTCAACCTTGAAGACTGGAAGAGGGCGTACTCTAACAAAGATACTCGTGGACCTGATGGCGCCATCGAATGGCTCTACCAAAAGTGTGTAATGAAACACCATGTGCAAATATGTGTGCTGATAACCGTGATCAAGCTACGACCCCGCCGGTTTCTCTGCCTGGCGCGTGGATTTCAAGTATAACGAGGAGCTCACGCTGACGTTCATGTCCTCTAACCAAATCACTGGCTTCTTTAACCGCCTTGAGGCCTCCCGCAAGTACCTCTTCGGGTCCGTCGGCGTCCTTGGCGAAAATAACAACAGCGTCATCTCCGGTGTTTTGATCCTCCGTGGTTTGGACGTCGAGCCCGTCGTGAATGTTGCGCCCGATTGGGAGAGCTATGCGTACAAGAAGTTGGATTTGACCAACGATGAAGACAAGAAGTACTTCGAGGCCGCGCTTGCCTGGGATTTGGAGATTGATGGCAAGAAATGGGCTGATGGCAAGAACGTGAGTGGATAGCTTTTTTTGTGGATTAGAGCTAACGGCGTGTTTGTTTAGTTCAAGTAAATAATCGTTAGAGTCGATGTAGATTGGGTTTTACTTCGTTATAGGTTGTTGTATTGCTGATTTATGATGACTTTTTTTTGTTATTCTGGTGTGACAAATGTGAGGAGAAATGTTAAATGCAAAACACCCCAGCGCAAGTTCTACGCCCTCTTTCTGTTTGGCTTTCGAGTGGGAACCCGGCACAAGACCTCAAGCCTCGTAGAGGTGGAATATCTTCAAGTCTCAGAAGACTCTAATGGTCAACACTCAGAACTCTTTCTTCGTTCCATCAGAATAAATGCTGAACGCCAGCTGGAACCCAAATTCCTCTGGCACCCTCCGCATCTTATCGGGCGCCGAATCCGGAAACTTAGAATACCACCCCTTCGGCCCTTCAAATTTCAAGCTTGGGTTTTCCCGCTAGTGTTGCTCAGCACATACACGACACCGCCCCCGAAAGGGATTATTAACTTGGGAAGCGGGGGGTACGGGGTCTGATTCATGTCCCGGAGGTTTATCACTTCCATATAATGATACTAAGGAGAGCGTGCCGTGAGCCTCCGTTCTTCGCAGCAGGCCACGCAAGCTAGTGTGACAAGCTGTGCTAGAGCATGTCAGCGTGCGGCGGTATTAATACGTTGCGGCTAGGTGATACTCTATAACGTACTGGTGCCGGAGCGATCGCGCGGCTTCTCTGCTACGACTTGTCCGGCTTCGCTGAGCATCGGAGGGGTATGTGGCTCCAATCGATAAGCGCCAAATCTTTTCTTCTCGGGCTTTTGTCATTGTCCAGTTGAGATGTTATCGTGCACTATATTATCCATAATTTCCCCCTTCATCAGCTCATTCATAGCGTACATCGATAGTGAATGAAATATGACGGAACAAAGAAACATGAATAGGATGGTCTTCGGAACAATAGAGGAGGGGTATATATATATGAAGCTTAACCGTCAACCGTGAAAGGGTTCACTTCCTCTTGGGCTTGAGAGTCGGCTTATTGGGCTTGTTGGTTGTACCGTAGCTGTTGGGTTTTTTGATGTCACCAAACAAGATCTGGAAGTGTGAGTGTGAGTATCATGGTAGGCCCCCTCTCGTCCCGTGGGACTAATCTCCTCACCGGAGTGTTGTGCCTGTGGACGGCGAATAATCAGAAAACCCATTTTATGAGTGGCGGGAGGGGGGACTTACGGTGAATCTTCAATCTGCATTATGGATTTTGTGTGGAATACAAGTGGGAGCGAGTGGCTGAGGGGGGTGGGTGTGTTGGGGGGTGGTTACGCGGTTTAGCTGTCAATTTATATGTGAAGCTGTGTCCGGGCTGTGTACATCTCGTGTGATACTTGCCACGGTCGGATGTGGATTTCGGGCGGTGCTTTCGCGGGTGTCTATAGATCTTCCAAAACCATAGATACAATACATGCATACTACTAACTATAATGAGTCTGCCTGCCGATTGTTCATATACAGGGCTGGCTTGTGTGGGTCACTTGTGTCCAGTGGCGAGGAGACAACGTGTCATCTAACAGGGTGGGGTTTGTTATTGAATCCCTTTGTTTTAGGGATTAAGAAACAAAAAATGGGGTGATTGTGAAGGGGACAAGGCTTGTGAAGAGGGTCAAAGTCGAGACAAGGTTCTGGAGAGCAATTGTACAATCTCGACATCTATTTTTATCTCACCCGTTTTGTTATCCGTCTCGTTAACCACCGCCACCGGTCCCTCCCGCTTCGCACTCTAGCCAATTATGCAGGGGCCGTCATGGTAAAATATCATAAAGAGTTTGCATTCTTTACGCTCTGGGTTGTGATGGGGTTCCGTCCCCATCCCAACCCTGCATTCAACATTGAAACGTTGATCCACTGTCATGCCTGCTCCCAGCAACGCGAAGGCTTTCGTCATCAGCGTGACTTAAAGTTCGATGTCATCTGGGTTTCCCACCTCGAATCACCAGAAGCTGGCCACAGCCCGAAGATTAGGAATTCATCAGGGCACTGGATGGTGCCCTCGAGGCTTGAGCTGTTTCAACGAAGGTGTGTACATGGCTAGGCTACCCCGTGAATCTTACACTGGCGATCGAGGCACAGCAGCAGTCCAGCCCAGCGGACCAGAATAAGTCCATGAGAGCATGCCCCGGAAAGACTGAATACTAGTAGAACGGCCGACTTCGGGACTGTCTCATCATCTCACTCGTTTCACTTGTGGTTATATAACCTGAGTCCGGTTCTCTTACTAATAGGTACGCCTAACAGATTACAATATATCATGGACTACGTTCATATAGTGCATGCAGAGCCACTTGAGTCACTGCCAAGTGTTCTTGATCATGTCTGCAGCTCGTTCTGCAATCAGGTACACAGGAACCTGTGTATGACCAGAGGGTATGAACGGCTTCCAATTCATCTAAGTCAGCTCTAGGGGACATAGCCTCTATCCAGGGGACTTACCATGATGGATGCATCAACAATCCTCAACCCTGACACATGCTTCACCAACAAGTCAGGATCAACCACCCCCCAGCTTGCGTCCTTCGGCGACATTGCTGCTGTTCCTACAGGATGTAAACCACACTCAGAACCATTTCTGATGACATCATCGACCTCTGCATCAGTGGTTGCATTAGCCAAGGGGCCTACAAAGCCTGTTATGACGTTCTGCCATACAGGTGCTTTGGAGAAGTTCAAGGCCTTCTGGACTCCTTCACGGGCAGCCGGGAGATCGAACTCGGCCGTGTAAAACGCTGGATCAATCAAGGGGTCCTCGAAAGGATTGTTCGATCCGATCGTCACAGAGCCGCCTTATTTATCAACGTGTTAGGTTGTCCTTTCTGAGACTTCAGTGGATCATGACATACGGGAGGCAGGAGCGACAAAGAGCATGATGGCAGCGTAAACACCAGAGTTTGCCTATACACGAGTGTGAATGAGACTCTGGGTTTGAAAGCTGAACATGGAAATACTACTTACGCCGAAGATGAGCTCTATGTGTCCAGCATTGGGGCCAGAGGAGGGGTCACCAATGGCGAGGGTAGGTGAGTCCTTTGACAAACGCGTCCAAGCGATATGGTCGGTTGGTGTGTATTGGACGTAAGGTCCAGTCCTGTTTTTGTTCCAGATATCTAGGGCGTTTGCTTGCAATGCGGAATCGGTTAGCAGGCTACCATTCATTAACCATTATTATATCCCGACGAATCCGAGCGAACTTGAAATAGCTCACTTTACCCATGGGCCTAGGTCGATTGAGCCTGGTGCTATGCCAAATGTGATTACGAAAACCGTATGATCTGAGAAATTTCTCCCAACACTTGGGTTGTGCAATACTGTCGGTACGTTGAGCGTTTTCAAGTCGTTTTCATCGCCGATACCCGAATGCAGAAGGATGTGTGGGGTGCCGATCGTTCCTCCTGAGAGGATAACTTCCTTGGACGCAGTAAGGATAACGGGGTCGGACGAATCGGGGGAGGGAATTTCGACTGTGCGGATGGTCAAGCCCTTCGTTCCAGGAGTTTTGAGAAGGCGGCTGATACGAGTGTCAGTAACGATATGCAAATTGTTGCGGGACCTGGTTTGGCTGTCGAGATAAGAAGTGGCTGCACTACTACGCGTTCCATCGTGGCCAGCCGTATTTTGTTCCCAGGCTGTGTAAACGTAAGTAGCCGACCTTTTTGTGTGTGCCAACATTGAATGACGAACCTAGACCAAGTGGTTTTCCGGAATTCATGTCCAAGTTGAAAGCGAAATCGCCACCCAATTCCTTACTCGCCTGGATAGTCGCGGAATCGACAGCCGGATTGAGGAACCCAGGGAGTGTCACGGGTACCTTTCCTGTAAAACTATGCACCGCTGGATCGAATTCACCTTTGATGTCGTGGTTGTCGGGAGGGTTTTCGAATTTCTCGTTCTGATAGGATTACGGCTTGGTTTACACCGACGACATTGATTAAGCAATGAGGTTAGACTTACCTTCTTAATGTACTGCTGCAGCGCATCCCACCCCCAACCAGGATCTCCAGTGACGTTCGCGAAACGATCGTAGTCAGAACTAGCGCCTCGGCTGTAGACCATACCATCTAATATGGGAGTTGAGGTGAGGCCATACACTTGTCGTGCTTCGCTACTACGGTACTCACTGACTGAGCTGGTACCACCAAGGATATGGCCGCGCTGTAGGGTCACCACTCGATTATTAAGGCCCTTCTGCGGAACAGTGGTGAAGTTCCAATCATAGCGAGTCATCGCAAGCTGAGTTAAACCAAGTCCAGGGATTATGGATGCTGTGGCGTTCTCATTTCTGTGAGAACAGCATTAGAGCACGGAATGAAGCTAGTTCGACGGGACGTACGTTGGCCCAGCTTCTATTACAAGCACCTTGAACTTTGGGTTTTCCGTTAACCTGTTTGCAAGGACCGATCCAGCTGTGCCACCTGTGATGTTCCAGATAGTTTACTTTCAGTTGACCGTCCCAACATTCGAAAAGGGACGCGCACTTGCCTCCAACAATGATGAAATCCCATTCAAGCTTAGGGACGTCCTTAATCGAGCCATAGGTCGCACAAAGGCCAAGGGAGGCCAACCCAGCGACGACAATCAAGTAGAGGAACATAGATCCAAAAAGAAATGAGGATGTATGTCAGGAAGAAGAGCGACATTGTAAGAGTAGAGCGGCTTTATATCTTGTCGTGATGACTTCGCGTGTCTTTGTTACACCATAATTAGCCCTGAACGCGGAACGTTTATTGATCCCGCCGACAGGCGTGAGGGTTTGGTAAGGGGTCACCGACATCTCACCTTATTTATATTCAGGGACAGTCCGACAGATACTTTCAGGGGCCTCGGTGTATTCTAGGCGTAGACGTGGGTATCGACATGGGCATTGTGGGAAGCCGTAACCCGCTTATGGGCGTGTTTGTGTGCTCTTCTCCCCATTTGGTGCAACGAGCAGACGATTCCTACACCGAAGGAATATGCACAATCATATAATGAGGGTGTTGATGTGTCACCGATTGCCGGGGGGTGTTGAGATACCAATGTCGTGAAGGCGAACAACTTCTGAATACTCGTAGTCTCCTGAATCCGAGAGGGAAACGGGCTCAAAAGAGCGACAGGTGGCCTGGCATCAGAAGAATCTACAATTGCATGGCATAGAACGGTGCGAAGTATGGCACGAAGTATCTGTACCAAAACACACACGGAAACACCAGGATGATGGTATAATGGTGGATGGTTAAAATGGCGTCGAGGGCGAGTTGGTTTCGGGGTTATCCGGACTGCAGCTGAAATTTGAAACTGGAGATGGATTATCTGGTCAAGGTCCAAGCCAGGATCAAAACGAATCTCAGTCGGAGCACCAGAACTAGGATAAAGACACCTGAATGTTGAATCTGAACCGGCAATTCACAACGTTCCTTAGACCGAATATTTCTGCACTGCTTATCTACTCTGACTCGCCTAAGTTACATCAGAGGAAGAAGGCCTCTTCAAACGTTTATCTGCATCACCCTCAATATCATTCCACATTTTTACATGAACGTGCCCTGGCGCTTTTAAGAGAGACCATCCTGGTTGTGAGTACAGGCTCCTACTCAGCCGACTCATGCCGAGCAATGGGGCAAATCTGAGTAGATGAATTCACACGTGTTCGTGACGGGAGGGAAGTGTAAATACAGCCGTGGGGCGGTTGAACAGGGTTGAATCCGAAAGCTCGACGAAGCAGTCATAACACTCATCAGCGACCTGACGCAGGGCGACAAAGCAACTCTTGATATCACATATTGTAAGGAGAGGACGCTCCCCAGACGTTCCTAATTCTCTTATATGGTTTTCCAATTTATTCCACAGTTTTCCTTTATTATTTCGCTTTCTTTTCCCTTTAGTAACTACTCTATTTCGTATATAAAGGCCACGTAGTCGCTAGTACGAGGCAGTCTTCGCCTCTTTACCAACAAGAGTATATTGTAAAGCCAACTACCGGACTACAACGAAAAGGGGGGTGTAGAGGGCTTGCGAGCACAGTCGCGTCCGGCGACCGTTGATGTTTCAAGGCCGGAGACGATGTCCAGAGAGAAGAGAGAAAAGAGACTGAGAGAGAGAATGAGACTGGTCAAGAGTTGCGAGTTCAAACTGAGAGGATTGGTTAACTAACTTTCTACATACACATTGGAAGTATTCACATGTTTTCTAACACCTATGAATCGTCGTATTTACACAGTCCCAAAAGATACAAAAAAAGAAAATCGTCGTCTGGCTCGGTGGACCACAATTTAGAAGCTGTTTTTATCAAAAAGTGTCTGAAACGGATGTCCAATGGTCGTGGCTAGTGAGTAGTTTGAAAAGAAATGAAGCCAATAAGTCCTTTTGCAGTGCATGAAACATCAATAGAGAGGCAATCTCGTTCCCTTCTGATGTCCTCAGAGACGGCAGTAAGACACTGGTCGGCGTCCGTTTCCCTAGGTAGTCGACTAACGGCCTCCACAGTATCTGCGCTTGCTTATTCGTGCGAACTCGAAGATTCTCACTTATCCCCTACAGTGTAATTTCATAGTCACACATATCTGTGTAATTACTGCAACAGGCCCGGTCAATTAACTGCAGCATTTGAAACTACAAAAAATGTGGGTAATCCTTTGAGTCGCAAAGAGATAGAGCTGCTGTATTTGGAACTTACGCATCGAGCTAGCCGTTCCACGCGTACATGGTCAACTTCCATCCCCGACTGGGCTCTCATGTCTTCCCGGAAACTTGATTTTCCCATAGAGTCCCTGAGCGATGCTTTTGGGCGCTCATCAGACTGGTCCATGTTGACTGTCAGGATGTCCAGCATATCCATGAAGGTAGGTCGCTTCTGAGGGTCAGTTTCCCAGCAACTTATCACCATGTCTCGTAGCCACCCCTGAAGTGCCTTACACACATCATCTCCCCCTCGGGGTTGGCTTGGCTTCTCTCCTCTATGGATAGCTCTCATGATCTGCACTTCTCGTTTGCAACGATAGTACGGTCTGTTTCCTGTAAAAACCTTTTATACTGTCATATGCCGGTGAAAAAGCAACAACCAAAAGCCCGGGACATACCTCAAGGCACAGGCAGCCAAATGACCAGACATCGGACCCCTTTGTCGGCAGGGGCTCACCCTCTATATCATCTATCAACTCTGGCGCTGTAAAGGCTGTCGTGCGACCTGTGGCAGCAGTAGAGGATGCGCCTGTGGATGTTGTCATTACAACAATTGATAGCCCGAAGTCCGTGAGCAATGCCCGTTCATAGTCAGAAATTAATACATTTTGCTGCCGGTGTTGTGGGTTCATCGAGGCACATCTTTATTAGAGGACAGACGTACCATTTTCAAGTCACCGTGTGCAATACTCATTTCATGTAGATACGACAGACCATCAATGACGTCCTGGATCTGGACACAATTGGGCGTATTAGAAACTGTTTCACAAAGAATCAGGTGATGGACTCACTAGAAACATCCGAGGGGCATTGGGATTATTTTCAAGGTATTCACCGAGATTCCCATTCTTCATCCACGGGGAGACGAGACAAAGTCTTTGGGCCACTTCATCAAGGCAAAATATCCCATAAAATGGTAGTATGTTATCATGTGCAAGGCGTGCCCACATCAGCATTTCTTTCACACAGTTCTATGACCGCCGGACTGAATTCACCTCTCATAAAAAGGATAGAGACACTCACCCTCAGTATGCGGGTGCGGTCCCCTTTCTGGAATATCCGAAAAACTTTGACACATATTGTTTGTCCTTTATATGCCCCTCTGTAGACATCAGCAAAGCCACCCCCCTGGAAGGGATCCTTTTCTATCTTGACTCCTTTGAGTACATAGCATTGTGGGTAGACCTTAGTAGATTTTACAAGTCTGCAAAGTAAGTCAAGTATGTGTATCCCATCCCTCGGCCCCAAATTCGCCTGATGAAGAAGCTGTTGTACACAAAGGCTACCCTATTAGTGTGGTGCCAGTCAGAACGCAAGAGAAGAGCATACCATACTGAGATAGTTTGCAATGAGTTGTGCTTCAGCACCCGAGAAAGCACTGCTGAACGCTACTCGAGACCAAGTAGTCCTCGCAAGATCACAAATAAATGTGGGTAGTGGCTGATTGGGGCCACTTGTCACACTGGGAATACCAACAGTTAGTGAGGTTCTGTGTGTTGAGAACCAAGGCAAATACCTCAAGGGCTCAAGATTCTCTTCCATTTTTGACCGAGGTTTCCCCAAGGTGTGGGAGGAACCAGAGGCAGAACCACCCCCATACCCATAAACATTACCAATGATTCCAAGTCGCTTTTTGTTGACAGGGAGATAATGGGAGTTGAGTGTATTTCCGAAGGCTGGATGGGGTCAGTTAGTTATAGTTGTCAGTTGTGTAGAGAACCCAACTGACTTTCACCATTTTCTGTGCCTCGAGCCGGTGGTATAGATATGTGTGTGATATTTGGGAGGGCAATGTAGACAGAGTGCATGAGTGAGGTACCAGAGGGAGACCAGAGACCTGAAATATTCCTGACGTCTTTGAGGATAATGCCCGGGGAACTACCTCTCCTGGTAGCTGAGGATATGATGCCCTCATAGCTGTGATTAGGTGTAGCCCGGACCTGAACCAGAGTTCCCTTGATTTGGCAACAATTGCGGCAAGGTGTTATAAGCTTGATCAATCCAGGGAATTTGATGACCCACCACCATATCTTCCAAGGGCTTGTCTATACCAGCCAAGGCGAGGCGACTGTGAGAAAAATAAACAAGGGGTTGCCGACAAGGACACATGAAATCATACTTGGAGGGGTCCCGGCCGCCTCGTATAGGGACCTTACTGGTCTGCGCGTACGCCATGATTGTGGTTTGGAGTGACAGTGGGTATAAAGAAAAGAATAGCTAGGCGAGTGTTAAATACAACCCCTGGTCTCTTTCCATCAATATTCCTTGTGCCCGGTGCATCATCATCTCGTCCGACGGCCAGTGAGACGCTATATATATGCAATAAGTGGGTGAACTCCGGCCTTGGGCGTCGGCTGAAGGGATTGGGCTAAGTAGTAGGCGGTGAGGTCGAGGAGGAACGAGGCGGGTTATCCAAGGTGCACCCTCAGTCGATGGCCGGAGTTTAACAGAAAAGGGGTGGGATAGTCGGGTTTTAATAAAGCAGTGAGTCGAAGGGTCAGACCTGAAACAGATGAGGTTGAGGCTTATACCTGAAGCAGTTCAATTACCCATTTATCCACAAAGCCACGTCACATCAGTCAATCATCAACAATCTCTCCTCGTTCTGATTCACCGCCACAGTTAAGACAGCCGACAAAATAAGTGCGGCATCAAATAGAGAATTAAACAACTCGTATAGGGGTATGAGGGAGGATGAATCAGACGGTGGTGTGTCCGCATCGAGATTTGATGTTCAACCCAATGAAGGATTTGGAAGATGATGTGGAGGAGGGAAGAAGAGTGAACGAAGTTGGATGAGGATCGAGAAGAGGTATGTTCCCTATCCGGATATTAGTATGTATATATAGATAGATTCCGTGATTTTATATAGGAGGGGGCTATACCATGAGATATACGAGTAGTAAAATGATAGACATTCCAAGTGTCCGTGATGCCACTTGCAGTGCCTATCTCTCCAGTTAGTCGTTGTTCCAACACCATCTCACTTGCGTGATCCTCTCCTCTCCGGAGGCTTGGTGCTCCCCGCCCCGCCAATGTCATCCCAGCTAGGATATATAGACAACCACCTCCATAAGTGATAGCTTATGTAGAAAGAAGGAGTGAGCCTCGTTGGACGTATACCCGCATGATATTTGACATCATTAGACAATTCACTTTTGTAAAAATATGCCCACGGCCTTTGGGTGGGCGGAATGATGCGCACTGTTTCGAAGGATAGTTATTATAGACGGTGTATGTCGAGATTGTGATACCGGGTGTATGCGATATTTGTAAGGAAATGATGGAACTGTCGAAATAGTACGGTACTGATTATGAACAGCATCTGTAGGCATTCCACCATGATCAAGTTTGACTGCTCTGTAGCTATAAATACGGGTAATCCTTCTGGCTACGTATGGAGCCAGTGGATTTGGTACTCGCGCTATGAATCAGTTATTCCACGCACGGATTTTTCCCCGACTGGGTTCCCAGAAAGTCGACCCGCCCGCTGTACTTATGACTCGGGCGCCCATCAGACTGACTTGCGTTGACTGTTGGGATGTTCATATTGTTAATGCAAGTGCAACAGACCGTCCATGATGTCCTGGACCCGGACACAATCATAGGAAGAATAGTTACCTGTAGAACTTGAAGGCTCACTATGAAGGATCCGGCAGGCGTCAGGATGGTGTTCTCGATATTCCACAAGGTTTTCGTTCTTCATTCACGTAGAAACGAGGCAAAGGCAAAACGCACCGTAAAAAGACAGCACGTCAGTATGCCCGCATCATCATTTCCTTATCCAACAATCAGACCGAATCCGCTGCCGAGAAATTGGGCACTTAATTGTCAGTACGCGGTTTGTTGGAATATTCGAAAAACTTTGACGCATGTTGTTTTACCTTGGTGTGTTCCTTTGTTAGATATCGGCCAACTCATATCGCTTTGAATGGGCTCCTTCTCTATCTCGGATCTTTTGCTTGTGTCTGTTGCAGTGCGACGGAGGTCTACATTTGGATTGACAAGGCGTAAGTACGGATCGTAGATGCTGAAGATACTGTCCATGACACCTTACAAGAGCACTCAAAACGAAGAGTTTTATTATACGCGTTCGATCGAAGACTATATTTACACAAACAGTCCATTCACCCCACAAAGTCCATCACGTCAATCACTCAATCATCGACAACCTCTCCATACTCCAATTAACCACGACAGTCAAAACAGCCGACAAAAGAAACGCAGCATCAAACAACGAATTAAACAACTCGTACGGGGGTACGAGGGAGAACAAATTCTCCGGTGTTGAATCCCCATCACCAATACTCGGTAATTCATTCAACGAAGTGTGATGTGGAGGAGGGAAGGATGAACGAAGTTGAACAAGAGTCGAGAGGAGGTATATCCCCTATCTCCAACATGAGCATTTATCTATATATATTCTGGAATTTCAGATGCGTACCATGAGATATGCGAGGAGTAACAAGATAATCGACGTCCCAAGTGTGCGTGACGTCACTTTTAGCGCCTATCTCTCACTGGTCAGTCGTGTGATAAGAAGGGAAGGTAAAGGGGACGTACGCGATTGACGCCTCGCATGACTAGCCCGATACTGGAGAGTACGATGAGACCTATAAGGAGGAGGGAGATGTGGCGTGTAAGAGATGATATTGATTCTGGTGTTAGTTTGATATTGGAGGACGGGTCGGAGGGGACGAGGAGCCAGATGAGGAGGTTTGTGAGGATGTCGGGGTAGGTGCGGTATTGGACTTGAGTTTGGGGGTTGGAGCGGTATCGGCTGAGAAAGGCGATATTGTATCCTGCCTAATAGAATTCGAGTGAGTAATGGAAATGGGCTGGTGTGGTGTGCGTACAGTAAAGATACGGAAGACGCAGTAGCCTGCAAAGATGCGCCCGAGGAAGGAGGAGAGGCGGCCGTGGAGAGTGCGAGAGTATTTGGAAGAGGCGAGTTTGGAGCGTTGGGATTGGAGGGTGAGGGTGAGGGTGTCGTGGAGGGTTTGAAGGCCCTTGATTTCGAGGGTTACTAGGAAGACGTTAATGGAGGCTTGGAAGTAGATAGGGAACGTACAGTCATCTCCACCACGAAAGGTGTCGCCTACTCTTTTCACCCAGCTCGAAGGTGTTTCTGGAGTGCGCCGAGCGAGTTTTCTTTCAAGATCGGCTTGAACGCTCTGGATGCTTGTTTCTGTGGTGCGTATGTCCTGTTCAGTGGGCACGGTGTCCTTCTTTGCTGAGGAAGGTAGAAAGTGCCATGCACGGGTTACGGCACCAAAGCCTGACAAGAGACCGAGGATGGACGTGCCGAGGACGATGAGCCTGGAGAGGGTGCGACCGAGGAGAGTGGGTTCGGGGTGGTGGAGGGGGATGTAGGAGAGGAGAGCGAGAGAGATGGCTACAGGGGCGAGAGAGAGGAGGATGGTGCGTGGAGAGCGCAGTAGTGCTGCGACGGATGGGCCTGGCGAGAAGACGAGGAGGGCGATGGACTGCGGAATAAGCACTGTGTGGATTGCTAGCAGGGCGTACAGCGAGAACTGGAAGTTCAGTGCGCGTGTCGAGGCAGAGAGGGTGTCTGTTGCCTGCAGGACGAGGAGGAGAAAGAGGACAGAGGATTCAGTGAATGTCCATGCAAACAGCAGTCTAGCCAGGGTCAGTCGCCAGTCTTTCTTGGGTAGAGACGCAGATGCGGGTGTTGGAAGAGACTGAGAGTTCAGGATAGCATTTGGGAGGAGATAGAGACAGGCAGCAGCGAGGAAGAGTCTTGCGAGGACGATGAACATGTGTGAGAAGAAAAGGTTGGACCATGACCACCACCACAGATGACCTGACTGCCACAGTCCACAGCGCTCTCACCGCACTCGACCCAGCACGCAAGGCCGAGTTTCTGCTCGACACTGCCCTTGCTCTCATCGATGCTGGAAAGTGAGTACTCTGCCGCTGGTGGGAACACATGCTGAGGGTGAGTAGGTATGGCGACGACGTCGAACGCTTCCTCGATGTGTACCTCAAGACTCCGAATCTGCCCAGGACAAGCATCGCCAAGGCTCTCCTGGCCAGGGCAAATGCCAGAAAAGCCAGCGGCGACTCTCTCCTCGCCCAGGCTCACCAGGGTCTGTCCGCTTCCCACTGCCCTCCCACCCACACTCACGCACACCAGACTTCCAGGCAGTCCTCAGACTAGACCCCTCCAACAGAGACGTCCAGTCCCACATCCGCCGTCGCACAGTACGTCTCAACAAAACATGCATCACATCCAGCTAACACACCCAGCAAATACACTTTGCACACGACCCTCCCTCCCACCGCGCCCCTCCCGAAGTCTGGTCCCGCGTCGCAACCTACATCCCCCGCTACCACCTCCGCACCTGGCTCTCCCTCTCCTCCTTCCACCGCTCCATAGCCCTCCACCACATCTTCCACACCATCGACCTCTACTTTGGCGAAGACCAGCCCGAAAACGTAAACCGCTCTCTCGACATCTTCGACCGCGTCAAACAAGACAAATCCTTTTCCTCCAGGGTCCGTTGTCTACGCGTCCACTGGGCCTACGAAGAAGGAGAACTCCTCGACCTCATGGTCCGCGTCTTCCGCACGGCCCTACCCGAATTCTGCGGTCTGCGTGAATTCGAATGGATCGGATATCCCGAACTTCGTGCTGATATGGTTCAAAACCTTCTTGGCTCCCATCCAAGACTCACATCCCTAGGTTCCATAGGCTTCCACTTTGACGCCTGTGGCATCTCCTCCTTTTCCTCTCTCAAAAAACTCACCCTCAGAGCCGAGGATGACGACGGCTATGCCGACTGGTCCGAAATCACCACCGTATTAAACAACAACGCGCATACACTCAAACATTTAACACTCGGTGCTTATCTACACAGACAACATTCATGGGACGCCACATTCCTCTCACCAACCATCCACAATCTTACCCATCTCGATTTGGTGGATACGAGGATAAGTCACACTGTCCTCAGTCGTATTGCCCATGCTGCAGGAGGTCTTGGCGGGAGATTGGAGAGTCTCACGCTGCATGGTATACTCGAAGAACCTGGCAAGGCCGCGATCGTGTTTGGGAGTGATGAAGTTATTAACGGGGAACATACGTTTTTGCCGAGGTTGAAGTCCTTTAGGTTTCTGTTGGTTGGGCAACCGCAGGTTGTTACGACTCCTTTGCAGGCTACGCCTACACAGCCGCAGCAGCCGTATTATAATCCTTACCAACCTCCACCACCACCCGCGCCTCCCCTCGTCCAACCACAACCACAAACGCCAATTGCACAACCGCAACAAGCATACCCACACCCACAAGAACATTACGACCCAGCGATCCTACATCTGTACCAAACCATCGCCCACTTTTTACGGGGGCGCAAGAATTTGAGGAGATTGGATTTGGGGAGTTGTCCGTGGGATGTTTTGGGTCCTGTGTTGCCTGGATTGACTGGGTTGAGGGTTGTTGGCGTTAGGATTGGGTGTTTGGCTAGGGGTTGTAGTGCTTCTACTTCCACTATTGGTGCGAATGCGAATGCGAATGGCGATTTTTTGGGAGGGTGTATGTCAGAGGTGGATGTGTTGGTTAAGAGTCTGCCGAGGGAGGTTGGGGCTTTGAGAGTCGAGGTTGGCGTTTCCGAGTTGCCGCTTGTATGTTTCCCTCTTCATTTTTCTTGATTTATTTATTAATCGGTTTTTTTTGGTTGTAGCATGTGTATGCGGGACAGTTTCAGAAGTTTACGTCGCTTGCGTTTTTGCATTTGGTGTTGCATAGTGCCCAACCGGCGTATCATCCGCCTGCACCTGCATCTGCACCGTTGCCCGTTCTTCCGCTTCAGATTGGGGGACCTCAACAAGCCCAGGGGTATGTGATGCATAATACGCAGTATTATGCGTATCAGCAACCACAACAGCAGCAACAACCGCAACAACCACAGCAGCAGCAGCAGCAGCAACAGCAGAGGGTACAGCAACCTTCGTATCATCCGTTCCCGCCACACCCTGCCCATCATCACCAAGCTACTGTTTCGAGTACGGGAGGTGCGCAGCCTGGGACGCCGAAGAGGCGGAATGGGGGTGCTAGTGCCGGGTCTGGGTCCGGTGCAGGCGCTGCCAGCGGGAGTACGAGTGGGGCCGTGGTTGGGAAGAAAGATGGGGAACATGAGGGAGAGGCTGATGATACTGCCACTGCTTCCTCTACTACCGCGAGTGGAAGTGGTTCAGGTCCTAATAGTGCTGAAGCGGGACCTTCTCAAGCGCAAGTGCAAGGACAGGGGAATACTCAGATGATGGGTCCGCCGCCTGTTCCTCGACAACCGGTGTTGGGCTATAATACGTATCCGGTATATGCGCCCCAGGTCTTACAACAACAACAGCAGCAGCAGCAGCCGTTGATGGCACCCGCTCCGTTGGGGACGTTGGAAAGTGCAAGGCATGTTGCGGGTGTGGTGGGTAGTTTGGATTTCGTGGGGTGGAATGGGGAGTTGTATGTTATTGTCAGGAGCGGGTCGGGTGTGGGTGGGAGTAAGGTGGATGCGGGGGTTGAGACGAGGGGTGCTGGGTCGGGAGTTTCGAGGAGTAGTATGAGTGTGAGTGCTAGTCCGGTGTTGGGAGGTGATGGGAATGGGAATGGGGAGAGGAGGACGCCGACGCCTGCGTCGGTATCGACACCTGCGCCTGGACCGGGACCTTCGGCGTCTGGATCTGTCTCGTCGACGCCTACGCCTACACCGGTTGTGGCTCCTGTGAATGCGGGGGTGGTGGCGTCGGGTGCGAGTGTGGAGTTGAAGGAGCTGCCGTCGAGGAGGAGGTTGGATTGTGGGAATGGTGTGGATTTGGGGAGTGAGGATGCGACTTGGTTGGAGAGGAAGGATGTTCCTATGGATTATGATATGCCTGTTACGGGTGTTGAGGGGGGTGCTGTTTGATTTGCTTTGATTTGCTCTTTTTTGTACGAGTAGGTTTTGGTTTTGGTTTTGGGTGTGTAAGATAGGGTTGTTGGATTGGGTTTTTTTTTGGAGTTTGGGTCGTAATGCTTGATTGGGTTCAGAGATGTTCTGGTGTTTGTGGAAACTTGTCTTTGACGTGAGATTATAAAAGTCATAGCGAGTTGCTTCGGACTTGATTATCGTGGTTATGATTGTCTTGTAGTATGGGGTCGTATTTGTATTTCGACCGTCCCCCGTGAATATGTTGACGGCGCCTCGACGCTAAAAGAATCACAAGCGATAACCGAATACTTTTGTCATCGTTGTTAAAGTCTCGCACTTGTACGAATTCTGGATTTGAACCTTCGTCGCAGAAAAAAAACTTTGACACCCGTATATAATATAATGTGTGTGCAAGTCTCTGTATGCAGCGACCTGTATCAACCAGAAACAATACATTTTTAATCCCCCCGCCCATGACTCAGGCTCTACACATATCTGTGCTACACGCGTTGACAAGCTTCAAGCACATATACACAAGTTCATCAAGCAATGACCCTAGAGCCCTCGATCAGCGGGGTACGTGATCCGAGTACACCCATCCTATTAATATTGGCTAGATCGCTCCATCCTCAAGAGTCTGATCAGGGTTCTTGGCAAACATTATCTCTCCTTCCTCGATACATGACGCTGCCGTATCATTTGGATTGGCTACTTGAGTTTTGGACAAGACTGTCGTCTGAAATTTCCGGTTGCGGTTTAATCCAACGCATATGATAATTGCAGCTGGGATCAAGGACTTCCGACACGGCAGTCAGTAGATGATTTGATGACAGTCTAGGCATAAGTTGAACTCACACCTATGGGCTCTAATAACACAGCAAGAATAATCCTGGCGCTTGTCAACCCGGTGGCAAAGGTTATTGTGAGAAGCAACACGAGAACAGTGTACACAACCCCAGATTCAACGATCATGGCCACGATTGCCTTGTAGTAAGATATGGTACCTTGGCTGGTTGTATTAATGATACCTCGGCGCCAGATCTCCCAGGCAATGAGGGAAGTCGAGTATGCTTGAGTTGCTATCCCCAGCGCCCACGCGGTAATTGCTATAGTCTTAATGAGCTCCACCGATGAGCCGACCCATGTCATGTGAATCATGGCGATTCCACATGCTAAAATGGCCACAAAGTCAGTTTCCTCTGGTTGTATTGTGAAGAGCTCATGGTAAATGCACCTGTGCTTCCTGCCAGGGTAATGATCTAGATATGAGTGGTGGTGGTCAGACGAGAGTCAAAAGAGATGGTGGGTTGTACCAACTGGTGGTAGACAGATAAAGAATGCGTGCCTGTAAAATATAATCCACACTCGCCAAACCATGATTGCGTCCCCAATTAACATCTAAACATTGGAATCTCAAGGTTTGAATGTATACCACAAGGTTCTGTAACTCACGTTGACAATAGAACAAGCATCTGATATTCTGTAGAGCGTCAAGGAAAAGTTTGTCCAATAAGACACAATTTGCAGCAGGGCTTCTGGACGGTCTGCGAGACCAACAAAGCTCTGAAACATCATGATTTGTTGCGCAACGAGCATCATTGTTGTGATAATGAACTGAGAACAGATAGCAGCTAGTATCACCCTAACCCAGGTATGGTAGTGGTTAAGAATCACTATGATAATATGGTAATCCCTGGTACTTACCAAGGTACAGGCTGAGTGGGTGTCCGCTGTCCCACAAGAACATAAACACATGCCGGGAAGACAACCATGCTGAACTTGACCTTAGTCGGGGGGTGACTTACGCAGCAGGTTGAACTCACTGTGCACCTGGTGAATAAACAAGTTGATCAGCTTTGGTGGCATGATGAAAGAGGCATTTGACCAGACCATAAAGGATAGACATGCAAGAGACTCCAGCCAGGCTAGCGGTGGCTACAGGACGCAGTGTTTCATTGAGAGCATCCATTGTGGTAGTAGCAGTAGTGTATGAGTGGCCAAGCGTGGCTGCACTGTTGCGTCTCTTCGTCTTTTATTCCATTGTCTGAGTACTATTCTTGTGTTGCCTGAGCCACTATCTTTAATTTACATCCCTCAATAACTCAGTACCGGCTATGCACAACTGCGTGCTCATCTAATTGATTGATGGACTCCAACATCTGTCACCACCAAGTTTTCATCAGGAATATCCGGAGGATGTGGGTCTGTCCAACAGAAATACCCAATGCTCTGATGTGGATAGAGGTCCTATAAACTATCAGAACCGATGAAATCGGTTAGGGAGTGCCACATTTCATTCGTGAATTAACCAGATGCCAAGTTTGTGACGACCTCACTCAAATGTATAGGGTGTTAAAGTTAGTATATTCACTAGGATTCTGTCAACTTTAACTTCTTAAAATTATACAGACGCATCTAAAATATTGTGTCGGCAGCTGGGCAGGCGGTAGCCAAAAAACGGAGTAACAGACTTGCACCGGACGTACACCCGCCTGAGGAGGCCAGATAGGGCGTAGGCTGGGAAATGTAATATACGCTGTGAACATTGGTTTGGGTGGAAGGGAAATGGGCCGCCAATGCCCGGGTAGTGGAGTCGAAGAAGAGCATGGCTTGCGGCATGGAACGGGGCCACGTGACTCGCTGATGAGAATGAATAACAAGGTATACGAATGCAAGGGTTGAAGCTCAGGACTCTCTGCTTTCTGGGCCGTGTGGGGAAGACGTGGCGAGTTTAATTAGAGGATGCAGGCCCCTGGTTGCGCCTCTAAAGTCTGAGTTGAAAACGGCCGTATAAGTGGACTCGGACTTGAACATATCTCCCCCCCCCGTGTACCTCATCGCTCTCCCGAGCATTAGTTAGTCAGTGGCTGTGTGTGTTTCTCCCCGCTCCTCTTTCTTTGTATCAAAATTGGGGGTACAGCTGCCTGTCCAAAGACGTTCAGGGGAAAGCATACATCACAAAATAGGGCATCACTCACGATAATGGATTGGTGGTTCACGGTGGGCCCGGTATGCTTGGTTGAGTTTGTGGATTATTGTGTCCCATATGAGTGTCACCACGCTGCTTGAACAAATGGATAAGTCCTCAAACCGCCCCTGATCTTCGAGGAAATCCATGAGAAGTCCATCCAGGGACGTGTGGTAAAACCCAAGGACATATTCTTGTTCCTGCTTCCATGCTATGAATGTGGCAGCGCGGGGGGACAGATACACATCTTGAAATTGAAATTCACATAGGTCTAGCATTCGCACCGGTGTGAGGAGCCAGCAAACAGACATGGAGTGGTACCATAGAAAACATAAAAATCTCCTACTGAAATACTGGACAGGAAGGGGCGGGGTTTTAGACAGACAAAATTCTACCTATAGCCGACCGTAGGTAACCAAAGCCCCACACTGTCACAAGGTGTGCATAGAGGCATTCCCCCTAGGCAGCTTCTTGGACCGTTAACGTGATTCAAGCGCACTCAGTTAGGCCTAGGGACTGTGCGTTGATAGTCACCAAAAACACAGTAGTTCCACAATTCAAAAAAAAAAGATCGTGGCCGCTCTTGAGGAGATGTAGATCCTTACCCCCTTATTAAAACATGTGTCCTCTATTCCGTGGGTTAAAGGAATTCAATGATAGTGGGATTGATATTCTGTTTCTTGCAAAATACTACATTACGATACACCAACTTCGGTACGGCCAAAATATGGTCCTCAATGTTCACAAAGGGATATCTGAACACTGTTAAAATGGCTGTCGAGTACAATCTCGTACTTCTCCCTCTCCTCCATCAATTCCTTGCGCAAATCTTTCGCCTCCCCGAGGCTCAGTGGAAAGCCCTTGGACTCATTGACGATCAGGCTGCGCAGTTCAACCGGAAGCTTGGCGAGCGGTCCGTCATTTTTTACCATTGGTTCCACCCACCACTCTTTTTGCTGGCATGGAACGTGAGCGGTGGAAATGACCCTAATGTGAGGGTCGATGAGGAACAAAGCGAGGATCTTCCGGTGGCCTGGTTTCGCGGGATCTTGAAGCTTGAACGGCTGGACCTGATGCTGAAGAATATTGGGGAACGTTATCACCCGCCCTGAGCGAGTCTCCACGGACCCGACGTCTTGCACAGCAGCGCTCCAGTTCTGTATTCCATAGACCTCCTCGAGCCATATCGAGTCGCCCTGTTCATAGCTCTGTGAGCTCGCACTCTCGATATCGGAAGCCTGCCGAAAGGCAAGGCGACTTGGAGTTATGTTCTCGTTGTCGTAGTAATAGATTGCTGATGCACAGATGTGTTCATTCTTAGAGACGTTGAGACATAGTTCGGGTTCCCAAGGTCAAGTTTAGCTGAACATACCATTTTCCCTTCGACATGCCATGATCCACCATTGTATTCTGGCTTTTCTGGGGTTAGGTGAATATTCGCCAACTTGATGATAATCTGTAATCCTCGATGCTCATAATCCTTTTTCAAGTCAATCGGATCTTGAGGAGTGGGCGGATAAAAGGTACCAGGTTCTGGCCGAACGAGGAAACGCCGCTTGTGTTCGCTGATCCATTGCCACTCGCGGTCATAGAAGACATCCTCGTCAAAGTCGCTGTCATCAAAGTCTCGTTGTGGACCTTCCCTCTCCTGAACTTCTTCAAAGTCTCCGTAGTCTACGTCATCCATCACGATACGCTGCCCAAAGTCGAATTTACGGAGGGGCGTCAAAGTCTTGTTCCACAAGGGGATCACCCTTTGAATGATACCCTCGAGTATGTCATACAGATCCCCGTGTTTCTGTGGGTGTAGGTTGTTGATATAACTAATGATCCTGCCCATGTTCTTAGCATGATGAGATAATGGGACACATCGTGTCAGGACTCACTTTGGTGTATCCCCAGAAATGTCCACGTCGCAAGGTAACCACTGGAATTTTCGACTGAACGCAAGCACTCTTTCCGATGAGTGTCGACGAGTATATTCAAATCTTGCCTCTTCTTCTGTTGGAACTGGAGCGATCTCTCCCGTGCCAGACATCGATAAACATGTCCGAAGGTCCAACTTCTCACTGGTGACGATACGAGACAGCCCATAAACTAAAGGATAGAGCGAAGGATGCACCAAATCGAGCACCATGCCGTCCGAGCCTGGATGCCAATCTTTGGCTTGATCGGGAACGTTTTCAAGAGGAGCTACTGCCACCTTGAGCGCCTCTTGAAGATCCTTGGGAATAGCAGAGTCCGACTTGACGACGTCTCCATGGAATAGATTGATGCAACCAGTTTCCCCATAAATCTCGGCCTTGTACTTGAGTTCTTCAAGACAGTAATCGAACATCGTTACTGTGAAATCATCGTTTTGTTCCATGACTTCGGCTCTCCACTTGTTCGTTATGGACTCTTGATAGATCTGGTGTGGCTATGATAAATATCTGGGACTGTTAGCCCTGAGTTGCGCAAGACTCACCTTCTTCTCCCAATCTTCCTTGTCTGTAATTTGATTCGTAAATGCTAGCATAGCTGTTTCCCTTTTTGTAAGCATAGGCATCCGGCTACAACTGGCATTTGTACAAGGTATCAGTCCCCGGGTAGTTCAAACGAAGGATATAACACCTACCCCATCCTTGAGCTCGTGATTTTTTGGTCGAGAGCAGTACGGAACAGTACCTTGCCTTCTCCTCGTGGGTCAGGCGGGTTTGGTTCCCGGCGTCCAGAAGGAGGACATGGATCAAAGTTTAAAGGTAATCCGAAACCAGGAAACAACGGTGTAGTAGATGCAGACATAGGTAAGCTGGTGCAGAAGATGTGGATTCGTCACTTAAATCTTATTGGAACTGACTTGAGGGTTCTTATTAGGGCCAGCAGGGTCGAGTCGACAAACGAAAT
The DNA here is from genome assembly GCA_015584085.1 of Macrolepiota fuliginosa MF-IS2. Lineage (NCBI taxonomy): Eukaryota > Fungi > Basidiomycota > Agaricomycetes > Agaricales > Agaricaceae > Macrolepiota > Macrolepiota fuliginosa. The sequence goes on along the minus strand of MU151123.1, from coordinate 11,897 downwards.
AATGGGAAAGATGACTTGTACGCGGTCACTTTCGGGATATGGCAGCGTGATGGGTGTGTAAATCGAATGTAATTCTGTTACCACATATATCACAATGTCACTGATCATTCGGATGAGTCAAATTTGAAACATTGAACAGGTCAATCCCTTCTTGGGTATCATGATGCATAGAATGACCGCACGAAGGGAATTAGCGGCCCCGAGTCAACCCGAAGCGGTTTTTATCTTATGCTTCCATTTTCGGCTGCTCGCCGCCATGGATCTCATGCGTTATTCGAGAGACTGGGATATTCTTGTTGTTCTTACAGTTTAAGGTGCGGGTAGGTACGCCAATATAGCATGATGGTTTTGACTCGTTATGGGTGCATAAAGCAAGCCGAGATCTATTGAGGCGGGATCTGCGCAAGGTGAAATGGACCATCTGTTATGAAAACCACCTGTTGATTGGGCCTCATGTAAACTTCCTGTTGTTTCACTTGATTGGTTTCATAACCTCACAATTACTTGACTGAACACTCATGTATGCTATGCATCTGATCCTTGTTCCAGTAGACCAAGAAGGGACTTACATAAATAGCTAGTTAGATACTGGTTGATACTTCAGTTTACTATTGTCATTCCCCTCCACTTATAAATCTCAAGCTAGTCTCTCTATATCTGGACATGTGTGCTTAAGTCTATATTTGAGAACAGTCATTGCCAAGTCTGTATAGACACTTCGACTCGCTACTCATATAGCCACTGAAAGCCAATGATCTATCAGTTGTAACAAAATAGTAAACTCCACAACCCTTGGTTTTGCTGGGCCATAAACCAGAGGTCTTCTCCATCATGCCTTCTATTCAACCAGGAATCAGTCTCCCCTATCATCATCATAAAGGTTCATACTATATCCCTTTGAAACATCAACAAATATGTCTTCCCTACAAGGCACTTCATCCCAGGGCATCCCCCCTGAAGCTCCAAGCCACAGGAAAGAGAAAGGCAAATGCAAACCATCACCTAACCAACCTCCAACCATTCCTTCACTGACATCACTTTACCACCCTTATTCAAGAGCACCGTCAATTGTTAGGACCCATTCTCAAAGGAGTGAGCCCAAAGAAGTATTACCAAAGCAAGGACATTTCTATCCTCCATCAACACCACATAATCCAGAGTCATCTTATTGCGGGAGGAGCAGATCTATATGACAACATAACCCCACAAGTATATCTTGGCCAGGATCACCTGAACATTGCCATCAACCAAACCCTAGTCTGACCTAGTCCTCTAACTCCTCTTGAGCAAACTCTCCTGTACCTCTATACATGCCCCCAAAGAAAAACCCATATCTAGATACAACCCCACCTGCTCAAAGAAGTCATACTCCCACACCCCCCAGAAACCCTCCTAGATGGAGATCTCCCAGTTCCTCACCATCACCTCCACCACCCAACCCACCAAATGCTCCAATGGCAGCCCCACAAGCCAATAAAGGACTTTCAAGCCCATAGAGAAAGACATACTTCTGCACCCACAGCTGCACCCCCTAACGTCTACACTCCACCCCTCTAGACCATTTTTCTCCAAGAACTCTGGGACACATTCTCCCCAGTAGATGAACCATACTATGCACATACTCAACTCCAGAAGATGTGACAACAAGGAACAAATATGGAAGATTTTGTCAACCAATTCAAATACTTCACTTGAAAGACAAGGATCACCAACAATTCAGTTCTTATCAATCTATTCTGAAACACAATAGATCCCAACATTGCTTTTACCCTGGACATTGCAGAAGCCCCACCACCCACTATTGATGCATGGTATACCAGATCAAGGGTACTCAATGACAGATATTGATGAGCTCATGTGAAACATGGGAAAAAGCCCCAATTTCAACTGATAAATCCATACAAATCCCCCTCCACTCCATTTTATCAAAAACTGAATCCTGTTCAGCAACCTCCCAGAGATCCCATGGCCATGGATGTGGATTATTACCAAACAAACCATTACCAAACTGAAGAACCACAAAAAGAAGAAGAAGAAGAAGCCCCAAGGGAGTTAGCCAAAGAAGATATGGCCAACATCATGGAGAATGAAGGAATCACCACCATACAAGCATTCAATCTTACTCCAATTGAGAAGATTTGACTCACAAAAGGACAATGCTTCCAATGTGGAGATCCCTGACACCAAGCACAAAACTGCCATGTTTTGCCAAATCAACAACCCCCTCAAAACTGACCTAATCAATTCTGCCCTAATTACTGACCTCCAACCTGTCCCCAAAACCCAAACTTTCACCCAATGGTGACCCAAAAGACCCCCTCATCCACTTCCTCATCCAACCAACCATGCTGATTCAATGCCTCTGTTATGAATATAGGAAATGCAATGTTAAATACATTCAAATCCATTCCTAATAAGCAACAAGAAGAACTTCAGGCAATGATCATGGAAGGAATGGACCAACCCAAGGAAGGACAGGATTTTTAGATACAAGGACCAATGAACTGACAGCCCCTTTGGATCCTCAAATTTTTATGGACATTTTGTTATAGTGACTCCAGCCCGGTCCTAAGCTGGAG
>MU151122.1:23044-109175 GCA_015584085.1 Macrolepiota fuliginosa MF-IS2 | reverse complement strand
GAAATGCCTGAAACCCTGTGACTTGGAGTGACCATCCGAACTAAGGACGCATCCGAAGTACGGGCAAGCGACAGTACACCTGTTCATTACATACAAGCTAACCGCAACCCGAACGGGATGTCCCTTTTTCAACACAATGCCATCAGCATGCTACCCTCTTAGTATATAAAGATAACATCCCCAAGATGAAAGGAAGTTCAGGCTCTCACATGACGGCCACTTGTAAAGTTCTTTTCATCACCCTCATTTCAATATTCGCACTCGTTCAAGTGGCATTTGCTCTACCCTCTTTGAACGTTGGCAGGGGCCACCAATACCGTGACGGAGGGTCAGGAGGGTCAGGAGGCTGGGAATTCCAACCGGTTAATGGTGTCCACACAAATAAGCCTCCAGGATCGCGTGCTCTGCCAACGCCGGTGGCTTCAGTTTGACGCTGTCAAGGGTACAAGTAGAATGGTAATGTTCGGCTGTGCATAGTTCTTCAATTTGCTTATGCTGTTTTCAGTGGGAACCGAGAAGCATGGTTGGCTTCTTCCTATGACTTCCTACTTCCCCGCTGTACGCTGCATTGTGGGCGGGCTGGGCTCAGGGATCAGCTCTACCTATTTTGGCGTATTTTATGGACCATTATCATACTACCTCGTAACTTGGCGGTTGGCGGAAATTTTACCACTTAATATCATGCTTTTATACCAGTAGCTTAGATCCGCTCATGAGTATGATTCACCCTCACCAAGGTACGGCCAGATGAAGTATTCATCCCTCGTGCCCTGGTATAATCCTTAGCATGACATACTACGAACTAGTTGATTTATGTCCACCGAGTAGCCTGCTTTTGCTTGCACAATCAATCTGGTTCAGACGGTAGGCCTTCAGGTGAAACAACATTCAATTTCGATGACGATCATGGAGAATAGGCCGAGTAGCAGAGACTCAGGGCCATCCTGGGTACCCCTGCATAGTAGAATTCTGGAAACCTGTATACCACGGCATCGACTCCACCTTCAGCAGGAGGAGACGTTCTGCATTTCTAAAAGGGTCTTCAATCTCACCGCCTTCATTCAAATATGGAGACGCTGACGCTCATCTTAATGACCTAAAAATAGACTGATCATTGACAAGGAAGCTGGACCTTACTAGTTGAACTAGTGCAGAGAAGTTTAATGGGTTATTATTCATTGTTCTTGTGTCAGGTATAAAGGAACTCAGCTCAATCGTTTGGTGAGCTCGTCACATCCTTTGCTTCCGTCTAGACCGTTCACTGATAAATTCCCTGCCACCATCATGCTGGTCAACACCAAACTGTTTCTCGTCCCTGCCTTTCTTGTTTTGGTCAGTCTCGTTCTGAGTCAGGCATTTCCCGCGCCTGTATTTGGCATCCGCCAATCTCCAGAAGAAATAAAGGAGTTTCAACAATTCGGTGCGGTGAATCCAGAAGGAGACCCAAGTATACCTGGGGGTGGTATCAATCATTGCATTGGGTCACCCCCACGGTGCCCTTCCTCGTGAAGAAGATTACTGCGGACTGGTAAGATGTTTTTGTCGATGTTCCTATTTGCATACTAACACCCGGTCTTGAGCATGCAGGCCTCAGCTTCCCTGCTTTCTCAATGAAACTATTGATTCTACCGCCGGTTTGGTTATCCGGCCCCTATCATGATTTTTGTATGCCCGTGTTCCTCTTCTCCGTGTTTATTCTGCAGGAAGATCCACCTAGCATATTCTCGTATGAGTATATTACTTTGTGACATAGTATCATGATAGTGCACATTTTGAGTCCTGTGTCCTTCGTCGGGATCATCCAGTATCAGTTCCGAGTTTCTCATGTCGTAAATGACCCTTACCTGGCTGGTTGATCTCAGATGGAATACAGCGGGTGTACCATCCCAGAATAGTGTGATTCATTAAATTATGGTAGTGTGCGAGGTATCAACAATGTGTCCCAGCTTCAAATTGTTCGCGGCCTTAATTTGATACCTATCACCAGGTGGAAGTTCCAATTACGCTCCAAGTATCTCATTCACCAGCACTTCGGACACTTACTGCACTGCAAACACGAGCCCAGTCAGAACACCTGGAGTCTACATATGTATCCTTCATTCTGTAAGCGTCAATATGGTATCTACGGTCGGAAACGCCACTCCGTCAAGGCTAGTACTACTAGCAAATGGAAGCAGTCAATGTAGGCGGTAGGTATCCTATAAAAAAACCAAAATGCTCAGGCTCGAACAAAAGGTCGAACTCGCACATCATGTCAAGACTACTCCTGAGGAACATACTTTTCATCGCCCACTCGGCTAATATTCGTTGTTCCACTTGGCAGATTCTGCCGACAAGTAGGTCGGGGAGCAGACCCAATGACGATCGACATTCGGGTCCCAACACTCACTTGCCGACAATTCTTCAGGTCGTATTGGATGGCACCTCGCACTCACCCCAATCCCCGCCTGATACAACTATGCGTATACCGGATCAACAGCGCTTACAAGCCATGTTGGTCGCTAGTAGTACATACCCAATTACATGAGCAGTTATCAAATTTTCGAATGACCATCAATTTCCCCCACCCACTGCAGCATTTATGGTATCGGTATCCATTCCGCAATGAATCATTGGCACATTCCAACATAGCATGCACCAAAAACCCAACAACCGCATATACCCTCCCAATTAAAAACGAATACTGATTACGGGAACCCAGAGGCCGTCTATCGACACTATCAAATCCAACCTCCCTCACAATCCAATCCCATCCTACTTCGCCCCAATCTCACTCCTAAGCGTGCCTGGACAAAGGTGAAGTGGCCCCCTCCTGAGTCACTACCGATCGTGATATTGCGTCATTTGCTGACAAGTTTTCCGAGACCGCAACCTTGTGCAGAAAGTTCTTCTCGGCCGGTTCATCCGGACGAGATCACCGACTAGTGCGTAATCCCCGGAACCCCTTCCTACTGACTCACAACTAAGCACCACTGGTACAGACTCATGGCCAGTCAATGCCTCGTGAACGATATGTCAGTCCTTGCAAGAATTTATATGCTCAATTCAGGAACTAGGCCGAACCTTCCCGCACCCCCACGACGATGAACCCGCACCGCATTCGGGGGCCGCTGTTAACTATTTTGGGTAGGCTAAATGAATGCAAGGACAAGTCAACAAGTCAACATAGCGCAAATATATCAAGCTCATCAGCACCGGAGACCGGCTGAGATTGACGAGTTTTCCGGGACCGCAATCCCGCTATCAGTGAAACTGAGGCTCTTTGAAGGCGGCAGCCGCAGTGGCTGTCCACGGCAGCTCTTTCGATTCACTCACCTACCTCACCCAGGTAAAGCTATGCTTGCGCAGCTCTTGTGCGCGGTGGAGAAGTGCCGCGGGCTTCTTGGTTAGTCTTCTACTCGCCTAATTGAGGTTCTCTCAGCCCTTGTACACAATGTCGGCAGGGAAACCCCGCCGGGCTTTCGCCCAATGTCCGTTTTTGCAACTTAACACAAGTTTGTGATCTACAACAGCTGTGATTATCCTTTGGCGCAAGGAGTAATTTGCGAAATGCAAAGATACCTGTTCGTTACTTACAGGCCGACCGCAACCTGAACGGGATGTCCCCTTTTTCAGCACAATACCATCAGCACGCTAGCCTCTAAGTATATAAAGATAACATCCTCAAGGCGAAAGGAAGTTCAAGCCCTCGCATGACGACCACTAGTAAAGCTCTTTTCATCGCCCTCATCTCAACACTCGCATTCGTCCAAGTGGCGTTTGCTCTGCCCCCTCCAAACGTTGGCAGGGGCTACCAATACCGTGACGGAGGCTCAGGAGGCTGGGACTTCCAACCGGGTAGTAGTGTCCACACAAACCCACCTCCAGGTTCACGCGCCCTACCAACGCCAGCGGCCTTAGCTTGACGCTGTCAAGGGTATAAGCAGAATGGTAACGTTCAGCTGCGCATAGTTGTTCAAGTTCACTTATGCTGTTTTCGGTAGGAATCGGGAAATATGGTCAGCTTCTTCCTACTACCTAGATCCCCGCTGCACGCTGCATTGTGGGTATGCTGGGCCCAGGGCTGAGCTCTGTCTGGTTTGGCGTATTTTATGGACTATTATCATATTACCTTGTTATTTTGGGGCTGGTGGAGACTTGACCAACCAAAACCGTACTTTCGCACTAGTAGCTTAGATCTGTTCATTAGTATATTTCGCCTTCACCAGAGCACGGTCAGATATACTACTCATCCCTCGTGCTCCGGTGTAATTCCTAGCATATCATACTACGAACTAATTGATTTATGTCTATCGAGTAGCCTGCTTTTGCTTGGACAACCAATCTGGCTCAGATGGTAGACCTTCAGGTAAAATAACACTCAATTTCGATGACGACTGTGGAAAATAGGCCGAGTGGCGGGGACTTAGAGCCATCCTGAGTACTCCTGCACAGCAAAATTCCCGGAACCCGTATGCTACAACATCGACTCCACCTTCAGGAGGAGGCGTTCCCATTTCTAAAAGGGGCTTCGATTCCACTGCCTTCATTCAAACACAGATGCCGATGCTCATCCTAATGACCTAAAAATAGATTGATCACTGGCAAGGAGGTTGATCATCGATCAGGCCGGAATCTAGGTGTTATCAGTCGAACTAGTACAGAGAAGTCTGATGAGTTATTATCCATTGTTCTTGTGTCAGGTATAAAGGAACTCGGCTCAATAGTTTGGTGGGCTCATCACATCCTTTGGTTTCATCTAGGCCATTCACTGGTAAATTCTCTGTCACCATCATGCTGGTCAACACCAAACTGTTTCTCGCCCCTGCCTTTCTTGCTTTGGTCAGTCTCGTTCCGAGCCAGGCATTTCCCACACCTGTACTTGGCATCCGCCAATCTCCAGAAGAAATAAAGGAGTTTCAACAATTCGGTGCGGTGAATCCAGAAGGAGACCCAAGTATACCTGGGGGTGGTATCAACCATTGCATTGGGTCACCCCCGCGGTGCCCTTCCTCGTGAAGAAGATTACTGCGGACTGGTAAGTTGTTTTTGTCGATGTTTCAATTTGCATACTAACACCTGGTCTTGAGTATGCCGGCCTCGACTTCTCTGTCTTCATAATGAAACTACTGATTCTACCGCCGGTTTGGTTATCTGGTCCCCGTCATAATTTTTGTATGCCCGTGTTCCTCTTCTCCATATTTATTCTGTAGGAAGATACGCCTAGTATATTCTCATATGGGTATATCACTTTGTGACATAGTATGATAGTGCACATATTCTGCTGAACTTAATTTAATGTATTGGAATGGGCCCTACTGCTTGCTAAGGACTTTTCCGTTGGGACGCTCGAATCCTGTGTCCTTCGTCGGGATTATCCAGTATCAGTTCCGAGTTTCTCATGTCATAAATAACCCTTATCTGGCTGGTTGATCTCAGATGAACTACAGTGGGTGTACCATCCCAAAATAGTGCATCTACTGTGTGATTCATTAAACTATGGTAGTGTGCAAGGTATCAACAATGCGTTCCAGCTTGTTCACAGCCTCGATTTGATACCTATCGCAAGGCGGCAGTTTCAACTATGCTCCGAGTATCTTATTCATTAGCACTTCGGACGCTTACTGCACTGCACCGCAAACACGAGCCCAGTTAGGACACCCGGAGTCTACATATATGTCCTTCATTCTATAAGCGTCAATCTAATATCCACGGCCGGAAGCGCCACTCCGCCAAAGCTAGTGCTACTAGCAAATGGAATCAATCAATCAGTCAACATAGGCAGTGACTGTCCTATAAAAAAAACCAAGACGCTCAGGCTCGAACAAAGGGTCGAGCTCGCACAAGATGATGATGATGTCAAAACTACTCCCGAAGAACACACTTTTCATTTCCCTCGTCTAGCTCTCCGCGCCCCCTCGGCTAACGCTAACGCTCGCTGTTTCATTTGTGTAGGTTCTGCCGACAAGTGTGCCGGGGAGTGGATCCAAAGACAATAGAAATTTGGATCCCAACAAGTGACTGACTCACTTGTCGATGTTTCTTCAGGTCGTACCGAATGGTACCTTGCATCCACGCCTGACCTGATCATGCACATACCGGATCAATGCTCACGCACTATGTTGGCCTCGCTAGTAGCACATACGTTATTATAATTATCAAAATTTCGAATGTCCCTCGCACTCACTGCGGGGTTTGTGGCATCGGCATCAGGTAAATCATTCCGCAATGAATCACTGACTCGTCCCAACACAGTATGCACACGACCAAGAACATCCCATTACCAACGAATCTACATCAACCAAGTCCATTAACCTTCCACACAATCGCTCTAATCCATCAACCACATATCAATCACAAAAACATAACAACCGCATCTACCCCCCAATTAAAAACGAACACTAATCACAAAACCCAAAAGCCGTCTATCGACGCTATCAACTCAACCCCTCTCACAACCCAATCTCATCCCACTTCGCCCCAATCTCATCTCTAAGCATCGCAACCCTCGTATCAAGCCTCGACGACAAATCCGTCGCATTAGTCGCAAGTCCCATAGCCTTATCCAACCACTCCCCAGCAGCCTTCAACGCCCTCCTCCACTTCTCCTTCACCTCCCTCTCACTCCCCCCAACTTGCGCCTCACTAGTTTCAGCATCTACTTCTTTCAATTCGAGTACTGCGAGTTCGAACATCGCGACTCCGCCGATCCAGGTACTGTTCGTGACTTGTGCGTGCTGTTTATGTGCATCAGTGAGGAAGGCACGGCTTGTAGGGTATGCTTTAGTCGTTCGGTGTACGACGCCGAGAAGCAAGGAGCGGATGGCGAATTCGTCAGGGGTGTCGAGGACGAGGTGTGATGGGGGCGTAGGTGAGTTTGAAGGGGTTGAGGGTAAGGGAGGGGAGGTGTGCGGGCTGGAGATGGTAGGCGCGGGGTTTGTGGATGTCCATTCTTGGATGTGGAGAAGTGCGACGGTTTCGCAGATTCGGGCGTGTGTGTTCCAGACTGTGGGGGGGTTGTGAGTGGGTAACTTCGGAGATGAGTTGGTTGTACGTACAAACGCCGATTTCTGGGGGGTGTTTGTTAGATTGTGTTAGTGTGGGAGTTGGATGAGACGTACCTTCGGAAGGGCTGATGGTGATTGCTTCGACAAAGCGCGCTTCGTCTTTACCTAACCTCTTTTGTTTAGTCTGGTAGAAGGCAACTAGGAAGTAATACTGAATGTCGATCAACAGTAGAAATCAAATGAAAAGCTTACTCTTTTTCTTGATAAAGACCTCCGTCGGAAGGTCCTTGCCACCAATTTTCTTGTCAATAAGGCCAGGGATGGCGTCGAAGAGTTGCTGAGCCCTGTCATGATTACCCAACGACCAATGGCAACCCGCAGCAATGAAGTAATACGTTGCATGACTCCTGAAAAGGAACGTAAGTTAACGTTTCGAGACGTATGAGACAACTCGCCATGTGTTGAGTTCCGTGACGCGAATAAACATATCAGCAGCCTCTTGATAGCGACGCTGGCCAAGAAGTGTCCAAGCAAGTTCGAAAACAAGCTGGGTCACGTTAGATTGAGCGTACACTAGATGGGTAGAATCTCACAAGACTATCAGCCTGAGCAAAGCTAAAGGGTCTGTCGGGTTTGAGGCCATCCTGAAGGACCTTGATAGCAGCTTCTGGATCGTGCGTCATGCGCAATATTTTTGCCTATCAACAAGGTGAGGATGCCTATTAATGTTGGGTGCAGGTGTACGAACCTTGTTTAGTACCCATAAAGCACCGTTGGGGAAACGTTCGAATATTCTGATGGGTAGAAGGAGAATTAGTGGACGTTAGCCACCCAGCACAGGACGGACCTGTCGACAAGGACCTGGTACTCTTTGACAATACGTGGTTCATCCGCCTGGTACCCAGAAAGCAAGAGGACGACGCCATGGTAGGTCATAAGGACAAGGCTAAGGTCAACGTCAGTAAGGATAAGCCGGTTGTAATGAGAGTCTCACCCAGCAAATACAGAGTGGGTATCATTCCGAGCAGCGGCAACGGCTAGAGCCTTGAGGGCGAGTTTTCGGTCATGTTTGAAACCAAAGAAACCAACGACGCTCCTGTAGGAATATGAGATTGATTAGACACCAACGCGAAACGACTCAACTCACTGGACGCGCTTGGGCAGGAGCGAGAACACGAGGTTAAAAAGACCGTATCCTGGTATGCGTTAAGAACAGACTTTATTTAGTGAGGGGGAGCTCACCGAAAGCGGTCCCAGAGATAATAAGATCATCAACCGGGCCATCTGGTTTCGATGGATGAATATGGGGACGGTGGTGGGCAGCGGTCAAGGCAGGGGTAGATGTGTTGTAGGTGAAGCGGCTGAAGAAGCTGCGTTTAGGGACTAGCTGGGGCTCTGGATCTGCAACTGCAGGGAGAGTACTGGTAGAAGACGCAGCGGATGAAGTAGACGAATAGGAGACAGAACCCGCAAAGCTCGCAGTGGAGGGATTATGGCTGACGACGCCCTCCGGAGAGGGGAGATAGACGTCGATACCGTGCGGAAAGACGGACTTGTAGAGCCTGTGCCGAGATTAGCAAGCTGAATGTAGATATGGTAGGGTACTCACTTCGTAAATTTGGAATGGGCACTAAAATTAGAATGAGCAACAGGGGTGGGTACAGGGTAAATGGACAGACGAATTGAGTGCGTAGCTGGAGGTACGTAGTGGGTCAGTAATGTTGGAGGAATGGAGACAAGCACGCACAGGCATTGGAGATATCCCATGTATGATTCGCTGTAAATTGTGAGGCGGTGTGCTGCGGAGGGGCAAGCAAGACATACCTCAAGGCGTGGATCAGACCAAGTAGGACGACGGCATCTGCATTGAGAATTTCCCATTCGACGCCGGGGTGGAAGCGGTGGTTGTCGATGTGCTTCTTTGTCTTTGTGAATCTGCGAGTGCCAGCTTCTGAGAGAGTCAGACAGCGGTTCGCCTCCTCGATGACATGCGCCTGGCGGCAGTCAGTAATTTATTCGGATGCCAGGCCCGGCGGCGCACCTCCATGCCCAGGGCTGCCTGAAGAAATGAGCAGACACCGAGTCCAAGCAGGTGGAAGGGGTCATCACTGCCGCTGAATGTGTTCCTTGCACCAGCGATGTCGTTCTCAAAGAGCTGACTGAAGCCTTTGTTGGCGTCGTTGAGGGCGTCGAGCTCGAGGTTGTGGTCCATGGCCAGGTGAGGGTTCCCACGATAATTCTCCGATTGCTTACTCGTCGCACCGGAACGGGGTTGTCTGATTGGGAAGGTTGTTCCCACGGACTGGTTGCAGGAACGCAGATTTTTGTTGGGGACACCTCACTCCTCACTCGTTCCACCTTAACCACCACCAATGGCTTCCCTCGCACGGGCCCGTCTTCCTCGTCGTCTCGTACGTTCTCTGCAACATTTACCCCGTATCTACCATACTGACCAACCTTTATAGCCCCGGTTCGGTCTGCGCGCCATCCAGACCTCAGCCGACACGACACAACTCAAGGACTCGCCCTCCGACCCGTCCCAGCCCTTTACCGTCACACTCCATGAGGACTCCTTCCGCGCCTACAAGTGCGACAAGCCGGAGCTCGAGGTCCAGGTCACCCGTGACGAGCTCCTCGGCATGTACAAGCAGATGCAGACAATGCGTCGCATGGAGATGGCTGCCGACGCCCTCTACAAGGCAAAACTCATTCGCGGTTTCTGCCATTTGGCTATTGGTCAGGTGTGTTTGATTGGGGTCCCTCTTCTTTTCCGTGGCTAATTTTGGCGCAGGAAGCCGTATCCGTCGGTCTCGAAAACGGCATCGAGAAGGATGATAGGGTCATTACCGGGTACCGTTGCCATCCCTTCGCTGTATTGCGGGGTGGTAGCATCACTGGTGTTCTTGGTGAACTTCTTGGTCGCCAAATAGGCATGTCGCATGGTAAAGGTGGCTCTATGCATATCTTCACCCCCTCTTTCTTCGGCGGCAATGGTATTGTCGGTGCTCAAGTTCCCGTCGGCGCTGGAGTATCCTTCGCCCAGCAGTATCTCGGCCAGAAGAACTGTACCTTTGCCCTCTATGGTGACGGTGCCAGCAACCAGGGCCAAGTCTTTGAGGCCTTCAACATGGTACGAGATACAACCCCCATAATATTTCCCCAAAATACCGACGATGCCATCATTACAGGCCAAGTTGTGGAACCTCCCCACCATTTTTGTCTGTGAGAACAACAAGTACGGCATGGGTACACCCGCCGAACGCAGTTCTTCCAATACCGAATACTTCACTCGTGGCGATAAGATTCCCGGTCTCCAGGTGCGTTCTTCATGACATATCACCATGTGCTCGTTTGATTGACCACGCGCAATTCTACAGGTGAACGGAATGGACATCATTGCAGCAAGGCAAGCCGTCCAATACGCTCGTCGCTGGGCTGTTGATGAGGGCAAGGGACCTCTATTGCTCGAGTTCGTCACGTACCGGTACGGTGGTCATTCGTACGTATTTCTCGCTTGTGCTTCCCTGTCCCATTACTCAACCAGTAATTTCGCTTGTGCATAGCATGTCTGATCCCGGAACCACCTACCGTACTCGCGAAGAAGTCCAACGTATGCGTAGCACTCAGGACCCCATCCGTGGTCTCCAGCGCTACATTGAACAGTGGGGTCTGGCTTCCGAGCAGGATCTCAAGGTACGTTCTAATCGCTTATCAATCACCTGTTTGCCGATCTCACCCGGATGATCAGGCCCTGGACAAGGCCGCCAAGGCCGAGGTTGACGCTGCTGTTGAGGAAGCCAAGGCTTCGCCCGAACCTGAGGCGAAGGATCTTTGGACTGATATTTACTACAAGGGCACAGAACCATCGTTCATGAGGGGTCGTGAGCGGGAAGAGGTTCATCATTATTAGATTCGACATACGTACCTTGATACTGCTTAATGTCTTTTAATGCATCATAGATTGGTTTTTATGCCGCTTATACCTCTAATTCCCGACGCCATACCCTTTCGATAATGGATTGATACATGAGAGTGGAGCAGATAGGTAACCCCACGGTTTCACCCATTAGTGTTGAACACGACCGACTCATCACATCAAAATCTTCAGTAAATACTTGAAGACTCTGGCCTCAGCTGACCTTGATGTTTCAAACATCTTCCCTTTTCCGATGGTCCCATCGGTATGTCTCCTTTATTGTTCCCGTATCATTCTCGAATCTACAACATATTACGGTTATATCGACAAAAGGAGACCAAATCAATGAACGTGGACAGTGGACAGCAAACTGCACATATCAGAACAAGTAGAAGGAAAGTAAAATACTACATTATAGAGTCAGGAAAGTAGGAAAAATAAACAGAACAAACACGATCGTGAAAAACTCGGGCAGTCGAGATTCCGAGATAACATTTCACTTGCACGAAAGGCCACTCCCTCAAGGCCTTAGGCTGGTCCACCGTTATCATCACCACTATCGTCACCACCACTATCGTCACCGCCGCTATCGTCACCGCCAGTCGCATCGCTACCTCCCGTATCAGTGCCAGATGCATCACTGCCAGTCGTATCAGTGCCAGTTGTCTGCCTCTTCCACACTACGATATGTGCATCCTTATCGTCGACAGCACGACGGGCTGCACCACCAGCCCCGGCTCCACCTGCACCGGTGCCTGTACCGCCTGTGCCACCAGTGCCAGCTTCGCCAGGCGCACCACCTGGAGCACCGCCGAGACCTGGGATACTGCCGCCAGCTGCACCGGCTAGACTCTGGGCTTCTGCGATAGCTCCATCTGCGGGTGTCCCGGTTTTGATGTTGAGAGCTGGGAGTTGGGGCGTTGGTGCGGCGAGGGTGCTAGTCAGGAGGGAGAGGGAGAGGAAGGAGAATAGGTGGGAGGTTTTCATTTTTTGGGTGGACTGGGTTTTAGGGTTGGGTTGGGTTGGGTTGGTTGGTTGACTGGAGTTTAACCATGTGGGTTTTTATACATAGGCGAGAAACGTTAATTTGTCTTCTGGAAAAGTGCGTTTGTTTGAGGGTGGGGTGGGCTAGAAGTCGGTAAGAATGCTGGTGCATAGAAGGTGTCAATGAGGTGGAGATGTATTGAGGCGATGAGGCTAGTCCGGCGCTGGTAGGAAGACCATGTCGTATTTACAGGACGAGTTGCGGTAGAGAACAAGAAAGAGTGTAGTGCGGAGGGCCTATGGTCCGTACTAGTTAGCGTGTGTCGCCATTTCGAAGTAGTATTCCCCAGTGACGACAGTAGTAAATCGAGTTTTCTCCTAGAAGAATTCGAATAGACAGATACATAAGCTGTTGCCCTAATGAAATGCCGTGGAGAGATATTTGACTGGACTTGACAGCTCCAGAATCCGAGGGGAAGCGCCGAGCGTCGATAAGGCGGGTGCGAAGTTGTAGTGGTAGGATATGAAAGGAAAACGGAGTACACTTCCGCCAGCCGCGTTCAGATGTGTTGTTTACGGCATTTTGTTCCTGCTCTGCGAGAGTGGAAGCTCGAACGTTCGTTGAGTAGAATAATATAATCAAACTTCGCGAGACCAAAGTTCCCTCCAATTTTGTTGTCGTGTAGATGGTGGAACGAAATAGGGAGGCACCGAACGATAATGTCACAGAGCCAAAGGACGTCGGTGAGCACCCAAAGCGGTGAGGAGACAACGAGAACGTAGTAAGGCTCTCTGTATTACTATGAATGCAGATGGGATGCGCATCTGTTCAAACTTGAGTTCTTCACCCCATGGCCAAGTCCTTGTAAGTTGCAAGTCGTGAAATTGAAAGTGCGACAATCCAGCTAGTGGGCAAGCATGAAGCGAAGCTTGTTTGCCCTTGTTGTGTCTTATCTTCATGTCGTGACCCTGCGAGCCCCCATCAACAAGTGAACTGGTGATGTCGGGGTCAACTTGGACTCTGTTTGAATTCATACCCATCCTCTCCTTCGCTGGTAGGATTCATTAAGAGTCGAAAGTCTCAACAGCCAAAGCAAGATCAAGGATCACAAAGTTGTGGGGAGATTTTGTTGCCACGCTGAGTACCTGGAGAAATATGACAATAGGAAACGGTAACGATCCCAAAGAAAAAGTGACATAACTACAATATCGAACATGGGCACAGTGCTCAAGATATCATGCATAGCTTGCGCAAGACTAAGCGGTTGTTCCTACACAATCCTGGGACGGTCAATTTCAATGGGTCGAAATCAGGGGGAACGAAAGCACCGTATGTCCACATCACTCGGCTTTCGTCTAACAAAAACTATTGGGCAGCCTTTAAGTACATTGTTGAGTGTATAAACGCAGGTCTGCAGGGGAGGCCGATATCGATAAGGTCGTTCCTGCCATTCCTAGACATGACACATACATAGCCTGCTGGTCCTTATGATCCCTTCGCAATGCGGATCAACACCCGGAAATCATCTGCGCGATGACGCAGATTCTACTTCGGACTCTCCAAGACCCTCACTTCAAATGGAATAGAAACAGATATCGATTTCAGTAACATGTCCATATCCATGTCTACGTCTATGACGGGATAATAATGCGATTTTAGGACTATCACAGATAGAAATTCTGCAAGAAATAGGTATAGAGAACGGGGGGCTTGCGCCTGAATGACTCCGCGCCCGAATAGAATACCCTTTCAACTACACCCAAATAATGTTTGTGGTGGCTTCATCGCGAAAACCTCGCGGCCTGACGACCCAATCTCAGAGGATAGTATCATTAGGATGTGGATGAAAACATCTTACCGACTCATCACCATCACCATCTCCGACTCGGATGTCACTGGTCTACAGTGTTTGCCTCGTTTGGTACATATGTCGTCGGCTTATACTTGGGTTTATATGTCCCATATGAGCTCGCTTGTGGCTTTCCGACACCCCCATTGTTCTCCCCAGTTGTCCCACCATTTTCCGTATTAACCGTGGTACCATTGGTTAAAATGGCTGGACCGTTGACTGTGCCGCTAGTCGTCGGAGTGGTCGTTGAAGTGGTCGTTGGAGTGGTCGTTGAAGTGGTCGTTGGAGTGGTCGTCGGAGTGACCGAACTAGACGTTGTTGCATTGGTACTAGGGGTAGTAGAAGATGACGTAGAAGGGGGGTTTGGGCATTGTGGTGGCGGCAAAAAACACCCGAGACCTCCCCCAGGCACATTCGGGTCTGATCCTGGATTCACCGTGCCGAATGGCGAAAAACCGAAGTCAGTTGTAGATTGGCGATCCTCAAGTACGGGTGCAGGAAGACCGCGAACGAAAGTAGCTGATGCAAGAAAAGTTGCGGCGAGAAGGGACCTGGTGTTGACCAGCATTGTAGACGGGTGGAGCGAAGGATGGTGGGTTTGCTCAACAGATTAAGCGTCTTTATACACTGAGATCGAGGGTGACGCAATTCTTTCAGGGTTCGTGAGTTCGGTTTCAGCCTCGACATGGGCGTCGGCGTCTTCATTTGAATGGGGCACAGCTGTGATCCCCCGCCCCAGGGCACTCAAGGGATTCAAGGAACCGGAGGTTGGCGAAGGCGCTGCTGGAAGTCATCATTTTGGGTGACGTTTTAGTTGAGACCTGATTGGGGCCTGGGGGCTGAGCTTTGTTACTCAAGCGAAAGCCTAATTGACAGGTCAATAAACCCCCATAGATCGTAACGAATGAGTTGTATATACAGCACGTATGGTAGATATCACTGGCCCGTCCCGGTAGAGGTCGTTATTTGCTGGAAGGTTTTCAGAGCAGCACCTGTTAACTGCCATAAGTTGGGCGAGTGCGGCACTGAACATTGGCCGGGGATACAGGTAATAAAATTGGTGGTGTTGAGGGTTGGATTCCCTTTCGCCTCGCGGAGGCCTTGTTTTCCGTGACGCTTTGGAACATGCCAATAGAATCGCGCTCTCTATGGAGATCCCGGGTGTCGTTCGTGGGTAATAGACTGGCAATTCAGTACATAAGTGCCTCAGGGCTGATCAGACAACCGCATAACCTTCCTGTCGTTAAGTGAGCTATGTATTTTGTTGGATTAGGTTGTGGAAGCAACGACTTTAGTTATCACCAAGAAAGTGCGGATTCTTATAACAAAGGTACAGAGACACGGTGCTAGTGAATTGGGAAGTACTTCGGAAAACAAACAAGCGGCGTCTGCAAGTATTCGAACAGTACCCGTCGACCTCCGAGCTAGTGAAGGTTCGGGGTACCAGCTGTATATGCTAACTGGGTTCCAGGAGTCGTTCAGTTCGTTCGTTCGCACATACGTGGACACCCCTCATCCTTTGTGGACCCCGCAGACGCAACTGAAGCGTGCATTCCTTCTTTCCTTTCTGAGACGCTTAATAGCGGCTACGTGCATGTACTAACTGCCAAAAACAACGTACATGCAACCACAGAATTTTACCCCAGCCTTGATTCCATGGGCACCGTGAGTGTAATCCCTGTCGAAACTATGCTTATTACCTGTGAACTTTTCAACACACATCTCGAAGACCGGATGGCACAGATCGACTCCGATATATTCGCCACTTCTTTCAGAAGAGACCATTGGGACTCAGCCAGGGTGGACACATTATTAATTAGTATCATATTTCCAAAAACGACTCCAGTGGAACATTTTGCTTATTGTAAGTACCTTTTGGCTGGACAGGAACATGGTGTGTACGAATTCGCAGACGGAATGGTTGACCTCAAACTACTCGGCACTCCTCGTGACTGAGGCATACCTTACGTACTAAGGCCCCTTCAAACCTCTCGTGTGACGGCGCTCAATCATAGCTCCGACGGCACATTCGCGGGGCTGGATCGCTATAGCCCTGACCAGTTACTACCCACGACATGTATTGTAGATATGTCAGTCCATTCGTTCAGATCCACAGAAAACTTTGTGATCACATGTTGGCTATACTCTTGTCCGTGCAATGAATACAGCTCGGGCCCCAAGTGATATAACACACGGGTCCAAAATGACAGTGGTTGAGAGGCACCTCATCAGCCTTGGGGCGTCCTCGAATGCAGCGTAATGACCGTGCCCATTCAAATGGTGATACTAACTTGTGTTGAAGGTGAAACCAGGAACGCGGCGAGGTGAAAATAATTTCTTGGCTTGGCATCCTGCTTGTTACTGAACATTATCCGTCGAGTGGTAATGATCCTGACAGAGTTGCTATCACTACTGAATCATAGATCAAGTATAAAGACACCCAATCAGCTTAGTAGGCCCGCCCCATCTTCAGACTTCACCCCACTCCCAGTTGGTGACTGAGTCTCTAATCTGTGCCACGATGTTGGCCAACATCATTAACTTGTCTTTTCTCATTATTGCTTTCCTTGCTCCAGTGTCCCCACCCAGGCTCTCCCCACCCAAGCACTTAAGGTCCGCCGATCTTCAGGCAGCTGGAGTTTTGCGCCATTCGGTACAGTGCCCGGAGGCGGAAGTTCCCCGCCGCTGCCGTGTAACCGGCCACAATGCCCGAGGGCCAATGTTAACATTGTTGCCATCGCCATCGCCACCACCACGAACAGCATCATGACAACTTCGACAAGTACAACAACGTCTGTCTCCACCACTGGGACAACCAATGGTACATTTACTAGTGGTGCCACCGTTAATACAGAAAACGGTGGAACAACTGGGGAGAATAATGGAGGTGATGGGAACCGACCTCTCAAAGGACGTATATGCTGATATACATGCCAAACCAGATAGGCGCATATCTGTGGCAGTCGATTCCAATTTAATTCTCGAAGAAGGTGAAGGCGATGAGTTGGTATGGTGTTCTCGTCAATATTTTAACACTGCCCCTGACGTCCAGTCGTCAGGCCGCGAGGTCCTTGCAATGAGGCCGCCGCAGATGCCCTTTCCGGGCCATGGAACAATTAGGCACAACCCCCCTATTCTCGATATAACTTTCTTTCAGAACTTTAATCCGTGGTATTTTCTTGAAATCGGCATACTATTATCCTGTCGTAAATGTACTAGTATATCATTGAAATTAACGTCCGATGTATGTTTGAAGCGGAGGTCATGGAACCTGAAGTTACGATATGGATCAGCCGACCGCGCGAGGACGAATTACTCAGGGGGGGCGCCCAGTTCGTCCTTGGCATCTCCCAACACATCGCTTCAGTTGAGTTTATATTCAATTAGAGGTTCTTTAAAGGGGTAAGTGAAGCTGATTATTCATGCCACTTGCCGTCTCGTGCTGATCCATGTAGGCTCCTGTTGGATTCCGAGTTCTATCCAGGTCGTTCAGAATCCACTTCTGGGTCGCCGTTTTGGTAATCTTCGCACTATAGAAGTGCCGGTCCGGCCACCCGGTACCGCCCATGATTTTTCCTGTCAACCTTTTCATTTTCGGGGTGTACAGGCTATATATATGTACATCTTGGCATCCTTTGTGACATGTGAGGGATGATCTATCCTAATATAAGGCCATGGATTGGGACTTTTCGACTGACGGATGCTGTCAAACTCGTTTCACACCCAGACTAGTATTCGTCGCTACTCAGGTGGCGTTTGCTACTGTCAGTACTAGCAGCTAATAGCCGGGATTTTCAGTCGATGGGTGCAGCTCACAGTACCGGCCCATGATGGGCTGGAATACCCTACAAGTCCTGTAGCCTGAAGGCAGATGTGGTAATTTAACAACAACTGCCAGATACAATGGTCGGGTGGGCACCGGCGAAATTTATAAGTGTTTTTTTTTTACTAGTTTAATGGGCGGGACAACTCATTTAAACTCGAACTAATAGCTTGGAAACGGCCGAGGGCCCCTGTCAGTGCTCTTGAGAAGCTAATTCTTCCTGAGACATTTCCAGGTGCTTAGGCCGTCGCTTGTACCCGGGAAGCTGAAACCAGGGACAAGGCGTAGCGGAGACAGGCTAATCACTGACAAGAAAGCTGATGATCATCCCTGGTACAGGACATTAACCGCTGGATCATGACGAGAGCGCTTGTGTCAAGTATAAAGACCCTCCTTTATTCAAATTTCGGTAGGCCCATTATCATCATCCTTTCAATCCACCCGCCTGCGCTTACCCCAATGCTGATCTTTACAAAGTTCCTCCTCACCAGTACTCTCCTCGCATCAACCACTTTCGTTCAGGCTGCACCGATCCACGAACACGAAGTTCGCCAGATATCAAAGTGGGACTTTCAGCCGAATGACAGTGCTGTGCCCATTTGGATTGACCCGGCATCCCGAGGTAAACCAAACGGTACTACTACCACGACGACATCCACGACGCCCAGCACTACAACAACATCTAGTTCAGCTAGTGGGGCAGCCAGTGGCACTCCAGATGGACCGGCTACTGTAGATAACGGTGGAGCCACTGGGGAGAATAATGGGAGCGATGAGAAGCCTCAAGGCGTTTCTGAGAGGTCATATTCGACCGGTGGCGTAACGGGCTGGTAAAGATGGGCTTGTCTTAAAGTTGAGGCCTGAGAATAGACCATGACGATGATTCGGTAGGATATTTTTGTTGATAAGGTTTTGGTATTGCACATTGATACTCAGTTTTCAGGTTATGAGGCTTCCACAATGAAGCTGGTACCAATCGCAGTTACCTTGGTGTGGTTGAAAGGTTGTTTTGTCTGAGGATAGTTTTCTGGGGTTGGGATTCCCTGTGCCTCGTATCGTAGAGCTCTACGGTGTCATTCTCTCGGGTTCGCATTCTTATGCTATATTAGAGGCGAAGATCATGAATCCAAAACAGGGCATAGTCACTTAATATTGGAGCCTGAGCGACCCTGCCAAAGACCGCGGCTGAGACTTATCCGGGTGGTTAACTTGGTGCACCTTATGCGCGGCTCCTCCGATTACATTGGTGGCCAATTGGAATCCTCTGCGGCACGTTGCATATGCATGGACGCCAGTCTTTGTAGCCTATGGGTTATTCCCAGGTATTCGGTCTTCTAAAAAATGCTCCACCTCCTGAGATTTCCCAGGAGGTGGGGATGGAAGACTGAAATGTTGGAATGTCCTATCGGTTGTGGAGGTCTTCTGACTCCCTGATTCGTCTCTGGGCGCTGGGGGTATTTTTTGATAGTGCACGCCCTGAATTTTGGTGGAGCGGAGTGTCAACAGTGTACCCAATTTAATTCACTTCCTTGACATCTCCCATGCCTGATGGGGTTTCGGCGCCTATACCGTGATTGCGGGTACTCTATGTAGAAAGGGTAAGTGAAACTTATCACTGTGATCATTACCCCTATAGAATACCAATATGAAGACGTCCATCAATGGCTCAAGGATCCGGGTCCTATTAAAAGCCCAGCAAGCTTGAAAGAAAAGTAACGGAACCCCAACGTCATGTTATTCACAAAGAACACCCTCCTCATCACCCTCGTCTCAGTCTCCACACTTATGCAAGCGGCGTTTGCTATACCGTTTGTCAAGAACGCCAGAGGCCGAACGCTACCAGCAGCAGCTGATAGCTGGGATTTTCAACCACAGAATGGTGTTCACAGTACTGATACATACAATGGTTGGAGACGTGCAATCCCGACCGGGAGCCCTGTGGCCTAAGGGCAGAAAGCATGAAGAGGTATGACTCCAGCAATTCAACATCCACTTTATTGTTATGCTGAAACTGTGATCAGCTAGCTTAAACATGTACATGCCGTTTTGCAGAACTCATATGTTCAGATTCTGATCGCCAGGGCGCATATGAATAGCCTGTCGTATACCCCGTCAGTAGATATAGTGCGATAAAATTATTCGTCCAGATCTGGGTGATGAGCGGAGTGGACGCCATGATTGGACGATTTAACATGAGGTTGTCACGCACGCGACCTGTCACGGGTTAGAGCGTGGCTGTCACGGCATAATTGGGTCAGAAATGCACTACGAAGAGGGTGCTCGTCCGGCAAAACGCCAGAAAACAGACACTGAATCCTCGCCAGAGCCCCAGGAACCACCTCAGCTTACTCTCGCAAACCTTCTGCTCAGCTTGCCAACTCTTCTCTTACATCCTCCGACTCACACGAATCATGAACGGCCACCTCAGCTTACTCTCGCAAACCTTCTGCTCAGCTTGCCAACTCTTCTCTTACATCCTCCGACTCACACGAATCATGAACGGTCACTGGCTCTTTCACACTATTCCCTCAAGAAATGCAACATAATGACAAGCCTCGATAGAGTTGTCGAGTGCCGAGCAGCCACTGGTCTAGTGGAACTTGGTCTACAGATAGGCCTACAGTCTCCTGGGATTCAAGGTGAGATCCAGAAAGCCATTACCAAAGCAGTAAGCGGTTTTGGTATTTCGAAATTCAAGTAAACCTGACAGGCCCGTGGCGTGTTTCCCTTGTAGTCTCTCATTGCGCAAAATGTACGGCGGCTGTTTCTGTGCTTCTAATACCTGGTCTGACAAGTTGTAATTATGTATAGCTGCCATCGCTGCACCTTTACCGGTACCGCTTAACTCAGCTCTCTTCCCAACTCTCCCTGGTTTCCGGAAATCCAAAAGCAGCGCAGAACAACCTGAAGCGTGCCTTGGCAGCTTTCACTCAAAACGATCCCCCCCACGTTCTCTATACCGCGCACCTTGCATTTATCGCCAGCATCAGTTCTCAAAGCTCAGATGAAGCGACGAACACTATGCGTTCCCTGGGCGCCATCGGTGACCTCTATGATCTCGCATCAAAGCGAGGCCATCGTCCAATTATCCAACTCTCCTCCGTGTTGAGATTGCGTGCTCTCATGCGATCGGGTTTATGGTATGAGGTTGGTGAGAGTTTGGAGGCTGCGGAAGGCGTGTTGGGCATGGAGGATACACTGAAGGGGTATGCACAAGAGAAGTGCAAGGTGCCAGAGGACCAGGATCAGCCATCGAAAACTCTTCCCTCTCCCTCAAACAGCAAATATACGCTGTCAACGTTCGAATACGCCCTCATCGTCCATACCCTTATTTTGGGCATCATCTTTTACACTTATGTTGGAGATGCCAATCTTGCAAATCCGCGACTAAAGTGGCTTCATGA
This sequence comes from Macrolepiota fuliginosa MF-IS2, assembly GCA_015584085.1. Taxonomy (NCBI): domain Eukaryota; kingdom Fungi; phylum Basidiomycota; class Agaricomycetes; order Agaricales; family Agaricaceae; genus Macrolepiota; species Macrolepiota fuliginosa. The sequence goes on along the minus strand of MU151122.1, from coordinate 88,212 downwards.
ACTATTGGACATGCAACTCCCTCGTTTCCCCAAAACTGGGATCTTCGAGGTGTGTATTTCGAATTCGAGTGTGAACTTTGTTAACTTCTATTTAGATTCCATTCACGGATGCTCCCTCACTTCACTATCAACTCACGCACCCAAGAGCGGTTTACGTTCTTGGGTTCTTGGTTTCTAGTCTCGCAAAGCGCGACCTGGTCGGGAGAAAACCCAAGAAGAAGGTTTTTGCTAGCGAGGGTATCATTGCAATTGATAAAGAGTTGAAGAAGGAGCTAGCGTGTAAGTGTTACGATCCATGGGTTTATACATGTACTCATCTTTCCAAAGTTCCTCCCTGGGCTTCTATATCTGATGTCAAGGAGGCTGATTATCGGCTCAAGAAGCTACGAGCGGATCTCATGTGCGAGCTTATTGGCGTACGTGATCTCGCTGTACTTTAGTTATGTGCTGAATGGCCTGTAGGCTTCAATCATGAGGAGTGAATTTGACGAGGCCGAACGTGTATGTTTATCTATCTCCTGTCCCAACGTAATTTTCCTGACCTCTCGTCTTAGTCAATCGACGAAACTATTTCTTACACGCGGACGCAAGGCATATTTTCCTCCTATATCGCTCGAATTACATTGCACGAAGCACAACTAGCGCACGCTCTCAGTAAACCCAAGCGTGCGTTACAATGTTACCAAGTCGCCACGTGGCTCTCGCGAAAACGCCAACATCACGAGCAGTGGCCCCCTACATACCGTCATAATGATACACAGAATGGTTCATCTTCTACATCTCCTGCGTCCGCCGAAGGTGAAGAGGACCCGTGGATAAATGCCGCTGCACGTGCGGGCGAGCTTTGGCTTCGTATTGGGCTCTTGCGACAGACTCTGCCGACAGAAATGTCGGAGGAGCAGAGGGAGAGAGAGATGAACGAGTTGAGAAAGGTCGGGGAGGTCGTGACAAAAGATTGTCGTGGTCTTGGTGGGACCCTTGAAGCAATCGCGGAGGTGTTGGATAGCTGTTTGACAAAAGAGTTCGTCAAAGCCAAGTGCGTCCTACACCCACAATATGATTATTTTCTTCATGGCTTATTTTTTGACTTTTCCTCTGGGCGGTGACAGGACGTATCTACGACGCGCGCTGAATCTCTCGACGACATCGCAAGACAATCACCTCCGTGCATTGGTACTCTGTCAGATTGCGTCGCATTATCTGCATACGTCCAACCAACATGCGGAGAAGATGCTAGAAACAGCGGAGAGTCTTGCTGCGGGACTGGGCACGCAGCCTAAGCAGTCGAAAGCCCAGAGTCCTGTCAAGGGCGGTCAGTCTTTGCACACGAATCCGCAGGACGCTGTTGGTAATGCACATATGAGGTTGTGGGTTGGGGAGCGGTTCTTAGGTATGTCGACCTTTTGATTTAGGATCGATTCTGTGGCTGATTCGACCTATGCGATGATTTATAGAGCTTCATAATCGGGCTGAGAACAAGGAAGCGGCGAGGGTGCAGGTTGTGAAGAACAGGAGGTTGAAGGACGCTGTTGCCAGGGTCGAGGCGAGGACGTAGGGTTTTGTTCTTCGGCGAGCAGCAGACGTAGATTTGGTGAGTGGAATCTAAGTAATTCTCGAATTACCCCACTGACCCAGGTATCTAGGTATCGCGCGGCTGCTACTCATTCTTTTCTCTTGGGGCCTTGAGTGGTTTCGGTGGTGCTTCAATCTTGTTGAGCCTTTATTGCTCTTAGCTTTTTGGTCGTTCTGTATGTCTCCAAACGTCTCTGTTATATACATGACTGATCCTGTCTGTAGGTAGGAATCGTGCATTGTCTGTCTTGTCATAATTGCATACGGCATATGGTAACTTGATATAATGAAATTCGCTCGGCATACATTTCTCCATCATATCGCTGTCGGATCTGCTTCGGTTCCACGGCTCGACATCCATGTTTCCGGTCCCTTCGAAACGAGAAGCCATCATTAAACGTATTAAACTTTTGACTATTAGCCGAGGAGACATACCGTGCGGTTTGCAATCCTCTGGTATTTTACCCTCCTCGCGAACCATTCCTTAGCCGTCGTCCCGGTCTCGAAGCTCTTCTCCGGTTTCGAAGCAACCGCTGCGGCAATTGTTGGACTAGACTCAACGAGCGCGCGGAGGACCTTGCTGTTTCCTGGGCGAGTAAAGAAAACAATTGACCAGCGTTCGTGGGTGGATTGTGCGCCTGGTGGTGGACTATAAAATTGGGAAGGATTGGTCACTTTTGTGAATAAAGCAGGTGGAAGTTAGATTCTTACAGAACGCGATGCATATTCGAACGCAAGATACCCCCGCTGAAGACTGCGAGGGCGTCACCGACATTGCAGATCGCGTGGTCCGGAATTGGCTAGGGAGACAGGTGAGTTTTCCTGTCTCAGAAGGTGTATTAGAGTATACTTTGATATATTGCCAGGTTTCTGCCCCTGGAACGAGGACCTGGAGCCCGCCAAGCCGGTTATGCAGGAAAGACTGTTTATCTTTCAGAGAATGCCTTTCATATTGCTGTCAAGTTGACTCACAAGGGACCCGAAGTCCGTATGTGCACCAATAGCTCTCTTATGGATATTGTGTGGCATAGGTGGGTTCTTGATTATCCTCGCCTCGCATCCACTATGCTCATCTAGCGGATGTTGTTGAAATAGGGTCCCCTTAGGAAGGCCGAGTTTGTCATTGAAGATGTTGAGGATGGTCCGGTTTACTTCCAGGGACTTGTTGACGAACGGTTGGACAACGGTTGGCATGTTTTGTTCTACAGGCTCTGGATACCTGCGGTGGACATGGGAAGGCCATGCGAGAACGTCGTCTTTAGAGATATTGACGAATTCGACAGTGTCTTTCTCCCCAGAGGCGTCCACGGCGTTCGCACCTGCAGCTTTGTAACTGCATTTATGTGGCGTTTCAAGGAATATATTGGGCTTAGTTTAGTTTAACTTCTGGGATAGGGCGGGAGGGCTTACCCGGCGGAACCTCCATCATCTCCTTGTTCGAACTTGAGCTTTTCCTCGAGAGGTAATGCCATAGTTTCCGCTCCCAGGTCGAACATTCCATTGACTTCTTTCTCAGCCCCGTGATTTTTGAGGCTGCGTCAACAATGATAGCCATATCGGGGATAAACGAGCCATCAGAAATCATTTAGTTGGAGACGGGGGGAGTTAGAGGTGCGTTTGCGCCCTGGTCATGTCGGGATAGACGTACTACCAAAAGCCAAGCCTAGTCGCGGCTTCCCATAGCCTATCTATCTCTTGTGGGTCTCCAGCTTTGAGGAGGCTAAAGTCGATGATGAGCAAAGGGTGGGTGGGGACATCGTCTGGGAAAGATGGGAATGAGAGTGCAGGCATGGTGCGTATGTGTGATTATTCTTCCAAGTTTGAAAGTAACACTGGGGGGCAGTGATAGGGGTTGGGGGGCTCGTCAGGGAGAGAGGGGCGATTATAAACCAATTCGAATTCCATGTGAACCTTATGCCCAAGGGGTCTCGGCCTCTCCACCACTTCTAGTTTAGCATGTGGGTTACGTCGGTATACCTACACAACCCGAACTATTCATAAGCCACGCACCATAGGCTATCGAACACTGTCATAGATCACAGGACCTTTGGAAGGACCGAGAAGGGATATCTTTCTCCCCAAGCTTACGATGGAAACCCTAAAGTATTCGACGGAGCCATGCGAAAAGCTAATGTAGTAGGACGGCGTTTCCTCAGAACTATTCACTTCTCCGCGTACCGCTGGAATCCCGGCTGCCATGCTTTTACATAGATCAAGGCCAACCAGAGAGGAAAGCTGATGACAACCTTCATAACATTATGGCTGCGGCCAAAACGAACCTCGGTCAAGCCACCCTTCCCAAGAGACTGATCTATTCTTTGACCGGTTACTCATGGTTGAAGCGGTACTTACGGTATTTGGAAGACCGGCTTATCCTTGATGCGTTATAACGTTTACTGAAGCAGTCGTCGAGAAGTTACAGGGGATTGGAGAAACTGGCTACTTACATAGTTATGGGTATGTCTGGACATCTTGGTACGCTACCGCTCGTGGTCGAGTGGATTATAACGCTGAAGTAGGTACTTTATGGAAATAGATAAGAAGATGGGTTATTTTGGTACGAGGTGTGTGGACATGATGCGACCCTCGCCTTCCTTGGCCCAGTGATGGTGAACTCTGCATGTCTATATCTCTACACGCAAACCTACTGCTAAGACACGGTGAGTGTATGCTAGACTAGACTAGGCATCTGCCCTTTGTAGGGGTGTCATCTACGTGTATGATAGGTTCCAAGGTGGTATGTGAAGAAGACCAGTAGATGTGTCTATGGGGTATCCTTGACCCAGTGAGAACACGTCATCATCAGGCCAAACAGTTCTCAAATGTCACGGCGCCCTCCAAATAACTCACACGAAATAAATGATGAGTGGTGCAATATATTTTAGGGCGTAACGGAGATAACAAAACCCAATCCAGGTTTATACTACCTCAGTCCCACGAATCGACATCCACGTCTCTGGGCCCTGTATGATAAATGTTGGATGGATGCTCATGCACATGCCAAAAAATCCCCCTTTGTGATTATCGAAGAAAATGATCCACTAAGGGTCCGAAATCCGTATGTGCGCCGATTGCTATTTTCTGCATATTATGTGCCATAGGTGAGCTTTTGATAACTATTGTCTCACACCCACTGCGCTCATTCGGTGCTGCTGCTGTGGCGGAGGTCTTCGGGGGAGCCCAAGTTTCTCATCAAAACACACAAGAATAGTCTAATTGGTGTCCAAGGACTTCTGTACAAGCGGCTGAATGATGGTGGGCACGCCCCGCTCATCTGCTCGATGTATCTTCTAGACAAACACTATGCCCCTAGAACGAGCATGGATAGGCCGAGGAAATGTACCAGGCTTCATGAGTCACTAGAAGAATATTTGGTTCTATCATTGACATTGGTCTTGCGTTGGTATTGCCTGGCCAGTATTTTCACATTTGCACAATCAAATCATCACCTCCAACCGGACCAAATAGATATCATATTACGGATCCTGAGATATGAGCTTACAAGGGAGTACTGCACTCGGATATTGCTCCGTCAATGGCTGAGAACTGAGATTGTTGGGGCTCCGGCGGCCCCGGAGGAATAACCTCTGGAAAGGTTGAGACTATTCACGGTGGTATATCAATGAGCTTTAGTAGTAATTTCAACGAAGAAAATGATAGTCTACGATTTTGCCAAGTTACTCGTTGACCACCATGATTATTCCGGCTTGACTGATTGGTGATTGTTATTAGTATCCCATGAACATGCACGGAAAAATGGAAAAAAGCTCACCTATCCAATTACTTTATATGAGGAACCTCGTTCCGGATTGGCCTTTTCGATCCAACTATCAATAGCCTTATCCAGTTTCCCCAAAAAATCAATATATAGTCGGAGGAGCGCAATTATATAATCGCCTGCCTCTTGTCTTCCCGCTAGCGCAATGTGCGCCTCGATTGCAAATTGTTGTAGAAGTTTACATCCCTCTTCACCCGCCAAGACCAACCCTATATATACAGAACTGCCATCCCGTCCTTTCGAGATGAAAAGAATGTCGAGTAGCTTGTCAATATAAGCAGAAACTTGATGGGGATCGTTGAGATCAATAACATTGGAATCAGCTGCAAGACGTTGAAGCAGGACTGTCATCCTCAAGCCGAGTGACACTTTCCGAGCTTTCTTCTCCGTCAGAATTGTATGCGATATCAGAGCTAACGATACCAGTACCAAAGCCCCTGAACATATTGATGAGATCAACAAACTAGATGAGTAGTCAACATACCTTCACAGACCCTCATGAAGTTAATTTTGTGTTTCTGGAATGGCCTCCAGTTTTGTTGCCGTGCAGATGGTGAAACGAAATAGGGAGGTGTTGAACGATAATGTCTCAGAGCCGAAGAACGTTGATGAACACCCAAAGCGGTGAGGAGATAACGAGAGCGCAGTAAGGCTCCCTGCATCAACATGAATGCAGACGGGTAGCGCGCCAGCTCGAATTTGAGTCCCTTATCCTGTAGCCGCATGAAATTGAAAGTGCGACAATAGAATTGCGCACACGACTCGGCAAGACACTAAGCGAAGCTTGTTTGCTCCTGCTGTGTCCTATTTCTATGAAACTGGTGACGTTGGGCTCTGTCTGAATTGACGCCCATCCTTTCCAGAGCCGGTAGGAATCATTATAAGTTGAAAATCCAACGGCCAAAACAAGATCAAGCGTCACCAAGTCGTGTGAAAATTCTATTTCATTCGTCGCGCTAAAGATCCGGAGAAAAATGGCAATGCGAGATGCCTCATGATTCTGGAGAGAAAGTGGCATATTTACAATCTCGAACGTTCGGTTAAAATGGAGGGCATAGTGCTCAAGATATCGTGTATCACCTGTGCAAGACCAAGCGGCTGTTCCTGCACAATCTTAGGACGGTCAGTGTCAATGGGTCGAGATCAGAAGGAATGAGTATACCATATGACCACATCGTTTAACTTTTGTAACAGAAGCCGTTGGACGGCCTTCGGCTACATCGCTAAGCGAGTCCTGTATAAATTCAGGTCTGCGGAAGGGGTTGATATGAATAAGATTGCTTCTGCCACTACTGGACATGACATACACGCGATCATTTCTTGTTCCCCAAACGACATGGACGGGCAATGCATGACATAGTTCGCTGAGTCTTATGATCCCTTCGAAATGCGGATCAACGTCCGGAAATCCTTCAGCTTCATGTTTCTTGTCGCACTTGAGGCCAACCGTCCCGTCTGCGAGTTCGTACAAGCCATGTTCCTGTCCGAAGGCACCAGCGTTACTTAACCTGCCGAAAGGATAAGAGAAGCGTACAATAAATGAGCGGACCACCCTCGGATCCCACATGTTCCACGGAAACCGTTTCTGAAAATATGATAATGCATCCTGCCTCGAGATCCAACGGTCTCTTCTAAGAGAAGTGGCGGATATATCGGAGTCCATCTGGGCCATCTGGTCTTTGAAGTGTGTGTCGAAAAGTTCACGAGTGACAAGCGTAGATTCGACAAGAATGACGCTTGTGATGCCTACGGAGTCAAGGTTGGGGTAAAACTCTACGGCCGTGTGCACACTGTTTTTGGTAGTTGGTAGGTGTATAAAGAGGCGCCTCGGATATAGAAAAAAGAGAACGCACGCTGTGCTTGCGCCTGCGGAATGTCCACAAAGGACGAGGCGGTGTCCGCGTACGTGCTCCGAACGCACGAACTGAACGACTCCCGGAACCCAGTCATATACAGCTGGTACCCAAAATCTTCACCGAGGTCGGCGGGAGACTATGAGTTCGAATACGTACAGACGCTGTCCGTCCGCTTCTGGAGTAACTCTCGATTTAACAGCGCCGCATCTCCGTGTGTAGGCCAGTCAAAGGCCCAAGCTTCACGGATCTTGCATTGACCTGCGATCAATGACATCTGTTGTTTAAAAAGAAAAGCTATGGCTATTTCCCATTGTTCCTTATCTGAGGCAATGATACAGTAGTCATCAACTCCAGCCCAAGCTCTAGTGAGCATACCACGTACGAGCACCGATGCAGTGAAAGAACAAGAGTGTTAGCCCGTCTTTGGGGGGGTATGGATTGGGTATCCTGTAGCGTTTGGCTGTCATCTTGAGCGCAGGCCATGACGAACCTCTACGGGATGGGGCATCGAAGATGAATTGGCGTATATCAAGAGCCATGTGAGTGCCAAAGTGTATGGGTGCCATGGTTAAGAGGCGGGTTATAAATACGCCAGACTGAGTTGAGCTGGCATGTTAGCTGATACGATCAGTCTGATCGGGCAGTAGGTAAGGTTTCATCTTCGAGAGTCGCAATGCGGTCCCCTATCTGGATCTAACTAGTCTTTCGGTTGGACAATTTGAGCAATTGGAAATCGTGGAACATACATACATCCAGGATGTTCTCGACTAAAGGCTCTTTTTAGGTAGAAGAGAGTTGCATTAGAACCGCACTGCCTTTATCGCCATAATCCTTTACTATGCTTCGAGCCCGGTTAGGCGTGGAGTTAGTAATATCTAAGGTCCTGTCAATCAACCTACTAGAGGATTCTCCCAGGTGGGAACAACGCGGCCGCTGAAACATCCACTTCGAGAGTACCAGTGCTGGAAATAAATTATCACGTGTACATACCTGAGAGGCTCCTGTGGCGAGCAGTGGATGACAAAGAACGGTAGCATGCAAGAATGTGTCAATCTAAGACCATATCACACCATTTGGTGGGAGATGTATGCTATAAAGAAGGAAATAGAGTCTGAGTAGATTTACAAACCCTCCGTGACCTGAACAGCTAAGGTATGGCTTCCGTCGCAGTGGCAACACCGCCAATACCGCTTGTTCCAAGTTCCCGAGAGGAAACAGTGGCGACATTGAGGCAGCCAGACATCTTGTACCACCCAGACGAGGGGAAGTGGAAGGCAAGATCCCAACGTCGTCTAGCTGAAGATCCTTCCTTACCACTGGAACCATTGCCGAAAGACTTTCCAAAGAAGCTGGAGAGTCCGCTCATCTGGGAGGGTAGGGATTGGAAGGATGAGTCGCAGTGGGTGTATAATCTGAGCGAGGCAGACTTACAAGAAATCGATGGTGCTGTCAAATACTTTAAAGGTATGAGAATTGTTTTTAAGTTGCCCAGCGAACACTGATATTCAATTGTCCCAAGGTTTAAACCTCTCGTTGGGTCATATTTCCAGAGAGACCTTCCCTCTTCCTACCCTTGGCCCTCAACTTCGGAATCTATCCCTCGAGTTACACCATGGCAGAGGTTTCTTTGTCCTTCGTACCATCCCAGTCGACACTTATTCGCGTGAGGATAATGTTCTGGTCTATGCCGGCGTATCCTCCTATATAGCGAACGTCCGAGGTCTGCAGGATAAGAATGGCGGTGTCCTTTCTCACATCAAGGACCTCACCAAGGTGGTTGATAATAATTCCATAGGCGGTCCGGCATATACAACAGACAAGCAAGTGTTCCATACAGATCTAGGAGATGTGGTCTCTCTATTTGCGCTGGAGGTTGCCGCGGAAGGGGGAACATCGAGAATTGGGAGTGCCTGGAGGGTGTACAACGAGCTCGCAGAGAAGAGGCCTGATTTGATCCGCACGTTGGCCGAGCCCTGGCCTGTTGATGGGTAGGTCGGTTCTTCAAGAAATGGGGTTGTTGCTGATAGAGCCCAGGTTTGGCCAAGATCCGCCATATATAACGCGTCCGTTATTGTACTACCACGAAGGCAAGGTGATCATCCAGTATGCAAGGCGATACTTCACGGGATTCATGGGTCTTCCGCGGTCCACAAATATACCGCCCATCACCGAAGCACAGGCGGAGGCTCTTGACTCGTTGCATTTCTTGGCAGAGCGATTCTCGTTGGGGTTGAACTTTCAGAAAGGCGATATCCAGTACATCAACAACTTGAGTATCTTCCACGCACGAGATGGGTTCCGAGACGATGAAAAGCAGAGGTATGTAATTTTTCTGATTTTTCTGATGAGAGATCAATTACTGACGTATTACTCAAAGTCGCCATCTTTTGAGATTGTGGTTACACGATGAAGAATATTCATGGAAGCTACCGGAGACACTCGAGAACCTATGGCAGAAGACGTACAGCGTCCCAGCAGAGGAGCAGACATTCCCCTTCCAACCGGTAATTCGGGATCCAGTGAAGGGTAAATTCGCGTAAATACGGTGGCTGTGTTGCAATTGTCCTCTAAACTCAATAAATACAAATACAGTGCAAATATAACTTGATTCTATGTCCAGCACAGAATTAGGCGAAAGAGCTCTAGTCTTGAGTAAGTGAATAGTGGAAGTCAGTGGCTAAGCATGAATCGCAATCGTTCACGCTGACTATGCTAGGGGAGGTAAATCTTCTAGTGTGCCTGGTAAGTCAAGCAAGGCAAGGTGCCGATCACAAAATATATGCTGCTACGTCCAGTTATGTAAACCAGGTTTGGTTGTTAATGTTTCGGTTCGGCCGGTGGGATCCCAGCTTAGTTCTGCTGCTGGTCCTGAGAATAATGTGTTCGTGATGGTCAGGATATCCCCACAGCACCCATCCGCCGCGCCGCATAGCAAGGAGTACTAGAACCGACTGCCTTGAGACTAGGTGCACTGACATAGCACGCCACCTCGATTCTTGTCGGCAAAAATGTACAAGGCTGGGGTAGTGTAACTGGCACTAGTGTCAACCACCACTAGTTGATAACAAAAGGCACCAGGAATGATTGTTGTTGTCGCTGCCGGCATCATATCCACTGATCACTTTGGCCTCAGTGCCTATAGTTTGAGGGCCTTCGCCGAACTATTTTGGGTAAATGACATAGCGACATGGAATACAATAACAACTACCAGTATGCCGCGAACATTAATACTATTGTTCAAATCAAGTCGATTCATCCCCACCTGCACTGCGTACAGTATTCGCATTGATAGATCCTGAACGGAGGGAATAGCAACCAACCCAACACAGTTAGTCATCAATGTTACGTAAGACATATGTTAATGATAGAGAGGCTTGGAGTGAGGCTTTGACGTTTGATGGACTGCAAGATATGTGAACAACCTCATCGCCAATTCTTTTGCGAAAACTGCCTTAAAACTCAGTAAGCTTAACGCATTTTTAGTGCTCATTGTCTGACATACTTTCGTAGCATTAGGGATTTTCGGCACCAGACTCAGCACTACGCTGCGGACCGCGATGACCAAATAGTCAAGGCTTCCCGGGCCCTTGAACACATAGATGCTGTCCGGGTTCCCCGTGCGCAAGCGGCAGACTACCAAAGAACGGTAGAAGAGCTTTACGAAGGGTTCATACGACTAAGGAAAGATAATGACAAGAGTTAGTGTTATCCTTACACAGCTGGCTGTTTGCTCACATAAATCTTGACCCAGGGCGGGACCGTTTACGAATTCTCCGTGAATCCCTCGCGTCGCGGCGGCGAAGCCTTTCTGCAGTAAAACTCCAATCTCCACGGCCTTCTTCCCAACCTTCTGGTAGTATATCAAGAGCGACACAAGAACTTGCAAGTCTTTCGAGTACCATTTCTCGTGCACGTTCAGGGTTGGTTCAGGAGCTCGTGGAGGTCTTCAACGTCGTTGAGGTTGGCGGAAGACCGCCCATAGGTGGCAAAGCGGGTACGAAAGGCGAGTGGACTATTGGGGACCTCATTCTACCCGTGCCTGGAGATATACGCCGTGAGTTCCGGTTGCTTTCGCCCTACCTTTCCTTCCGCTCTATGCATTCTGCGCCCGCCTATGTTCCCGTTTTGGCTTTGCTACTCCTCACTCCCTTCGTTATATGCGTTTGTCTTAATCTCCCGATCGTTGGCTCCGCTAGATGCGGGAATCCTTCGTTTCAACAAAATTTAATGATGTCATTCTTGCTACCTCATTCTTTCAACACCAACACCATCTCACTGCCACATAGGCTATCCTCCCGATCATATCAACGCAGTAATCACACACACAATCCATTTCCTGTCATTGCTTACCTTTTACCTCGGCATTAAGCTCCCTTTCGAGATAACTTGGAGCGGAAAGAAACTAGGTGTCGGGCAACCATTTATCGGTGCCATCAAAGGTGGCGAGAATGGTGGATGGGCAAAGTACGTCGTTTATGAACAATGCCGTCCGCGTTATCCGAGGATCTCTAATTGAATCTCTCCTTTATTATTGGGATTGGAATAGATGGTACAAGAAACATCCTCTCCATTTATCCTCTGCACCGACAGTATCATCCCAGAATACCACGCTGCCGCCCTCTCCTGTGCATTCCTCATCAACGCCGGGAAGTTTGACTTCAACAAATCAGCGGATGGGGGGAGAAATCCCGCTTGACACCCCAATAACCGAATCGTATTTCGACTCACTTCCACCAGAGCAGCCACAATCCTCGTTCACAACTGCGCTCGCGATGTTACTCTACGATGTATGTTACCTTTCCTGGACACAAAACGTCGAAGTGCCACTCAGCCAGGCTGGGGACGTGTTGAGTAATTTATGGAGCGTTTGTTGTAGCTCCGACCTTGGCCGGTGAGTTCAAATATTGTTCTGACGCCTGGAATGTGAAATAGTGACAGGATTGTATTGTTGCTGCTGTGGTTTGGGCAGGAAGTCGCATGAGGCAACACCTCTTCTTCCCCCGCCAACACCGGCTTCATTTCCATTAGACTTCGCGCAGCTCCTACAAGCGACGAGCGTCAACCCAGCCACTCGTGCACGTGCGACTCGTGTTTCAGCTTCAATCCCATCATCATCCCGCGTTGGTTCAAGAGCCACCGGTGGGACCGGAAACGCCACTCTGGGGCAACGAACACTGATAAGCGACAAGATTATCGAGGAAGCAGAAGATGATTGGGATCTGGTTGATGAGGATGTTGGATTTGATTGATTAGCTGGCCTGGTAATCCCCCTTAAACCCCAGTGCGTTTCTTTACATCACTACTTGTAGTTGTAGATGAACATCACAGAATATATACGGTCACGCGAACTTTGAGCTTATGCTACTATTATATCAATTCCAATGATATGTGTGGTTATTGAAGGCGGTACCCAGAAATTGGCGAGATCTAGATTTTTCCATCTCATGGCTGCACAGTCCGCCTTTTCGATTTCGTTTCACCAATGTAAGCATGATCATTGATATATCAATTGCGCCCTGGTTGACCTCAAAGATACGTCAACTATCATAACCCAGCCCGGCCAGGCACCCGGCCGCCGGTGAGCGTTCGGAAGCGAAGTGAACGATGCTGCACCATTAACAGCAATAACAGCAAATGGCCTATTCAACAATACCCTAGTGCACGTCTCCAACTATCAAAGGGCCGATATGGGAATCTGTTAAGTTTTCGCCCATCATGCCCTTCTCCCAAGGGACTCAGAACTTTGCAATCCATGGAGCAACCTTTTGTGACAAGAAAATCGAAATTTACAATTGTGGGTCGGGGACTGTTGTCGCAGATAACAAAGGCGTGGTGATAAACTGTATCTGCGGCCACTGGCAAGATAATAATGACAGTGAGTGACCAGTTCCAAAGCCATGGCGCCCTTGACAAACGCATTCGACCAGGCGATCTGGATCCTGATCAACGCGCTTCAAGACCCGAGCAACGAGGAGGTTTAGTGGAAGTACGACGTCGCGCTAGTTAGTCACAGAACGTTTCCTTTAATCTCCATCCTCTGACCGCATTCGTGTTCTAACTCGTCAAGGTTTCCAAACACAGCTCAGGAAATGCTGGCGAAGATTCAATGGAATGATCCGGAGGCTTTGGCTAGCATAATGATGAAACTCCTAGCGTGCGCCCGCCGTGCCCTTGGTTTCTACAGTTCTATCTTTGACTTCTCTTTCATGTTCACCATTTTGGGATTTATATGAGCCCCGAGTCATTATTACTACGCTTTTGCTCTAGGAGCCCAGGGTGGAAGCACATGGCGAACCCTGAGGTTGTCAAGTTATGGATATCGTTCCCCCATCTTGTGTCCGTTGTCTTTTTGAGGCTTGGTGTAAAGGTTGCAACGATCCGACCGAGAGGCTCGGACCTGTTACAGAAGCAGAAACATTACCTGGAAAAGGTGGCTGCTACGTGCCGTGGCTGGGTCCCGTATGCTGCTTCATAACGCCCAGGTGAGATCCAGGCAGCTGGGTCTCATCCTCATCCGCGAAGCCATGAAACGAGACAGGACTGGGTGGTACTAGCTAAATCCGTTGTTCTGGTTGATGGCCATGTCGAATGGCTCAGTGACATCAACAAAAACCTGTGGGAGATGTGCAAAGGCAATTGTGGGTTGAAGTTGACTCCTTCGACGCTGGACCATCACGGTCGCGAGATATGTCAAAAAGCACATCCAAATTATGAACACACATGTACAAATATAACGAGTTCAAACTAGAAAATGCAAACTGCAGAAGATAGAGAATTAACACAGAAAGACATCACGATATCGTATAGCGTACACAGAACAAAACCTGAATCAAAGTAGGCGGGGTAGGCCATTGACAAGCAACTTAAGAGTGGGGCTGCTATTTCCTGCGGGGTATGTGTTCAATTTGGCTCCGACGGCCCATAGAAACCAGCAAAGCTTGGAGAATTTGCTGGATCTGCGCAGTGTCTGAATTATTGCCATCACTAATGCCATGAATTCGAGGTACCGAGTCCTCAACAGCTGTGCGGTCTAAGGAACAAACAAGACATATGAGTTCTTTAGAAGTCGAAGCCGCCGATGGGGAATACAGACCCCTGACGGAATCGGTCACATTTGTTGGGCAGTTTTTTGCATGACTGCCTTGTGGATGCTGGTTATCCTGGCCACCTAGCCGAAAAAAATTGTCAATTGCTCTCGGCCATATCGCTGGATGTCGGTACTTACCCATTTCTTGTTTTCCCCAGGCATAGTTGTTGACTGTGCCTTTGTTGTCCGCAACTGCGGTTCCGGAGCCATTGTTATTGATGATTATACCGTTGGAAGTGCTGGAAGTCTGTGATGTGTTTTGCGAAGAAGGCATGACAAGAGAGGAGTAATGGGGATGATTCGAGTTGATCAATGCGGTCGTCGTTGGGATTTAGACTTCAACTCAAAGACTTTTATCTTATAACACTTCAAGCCCCGAAGCCCACCCTGCAGGGGAGTGCTGGACCTTGTTCCAAACTCGGCCCCCCGATTTTCTTCCCTCGGATCTATCACGTAGGACTAAGTCCAGCTATTCAATCCAACAATAAAAGATCTGGTCCATTGCGAAACTCAGAAAACGCGAGGATATACCTGAACTTGTTGAATTGAAATTTTGCGCCCAATCCCGAAGATCTCTACATCTCACCAAGACTCATAAGGGGTGCGGTGAACTATATTTGGTCCCGAAGACACCATTAAGACCAAATTAATACAATGCCGCTGGCTCCACAAATTATCCACAAATTATCCACAAATTAACGAGAGTTCCCGGTTGTTCAGGCCCCGTGGGCACCTTGCTCTAAAGTTCTTCGGACGCCCGGACAGGGCTCGGGCGATGCATGTAATCAGCCGCCACCAAGCGACAAACCGGCTGAATAAGACCTCCGATCCATTAAAGGAGGGTCGCAACGTGGAGGCCGGCATGGCCTGGTTGTGCGAGACCAAGTTATGGGCCATTTATTCGTATTTACTCATGATCAGGTGGTAGTTGCTGGGAATTCACGTCATATTCAAGGTCAAAATGATCCACACAACCCATTTAGAAGCTTATCACCATTGTGTCAAACCGCAGTGCCCACGAGTTGAGACACACCAATGGACGGTCTTGCTCGGCTAGTAGAGGTTGACAGTTGTGTTGTCCCTCAAAACACTCGGGTCAATTACAATAGTTGATTCTTATTTAGGCCATATGTAGTATTTAATAGTAGTTCCAAAAAGTTTTAAAATGGCGTTGTGTGTGAGGTGTAAGGCATGCGAGCAGCGATTACTGAGTATTGAGTGTTGGGCCAAGGCAGTGTGAGTCTGCTACTTACGTTGGCCGTGATTTGACCCATATATCTGAGTTTAAATGAGTTCATTTGTTTCCTTAAGTTGAGTATAAATTTACGTAGTCTACATGTTTTATTACGTATCTGGCTCGTTTACTCCCCGATACCACGTTGTCCGCCTTTGTCGAGTCCCCTCAACAGGAGGTAATCCAGCTGACAGCATCACACAGCAATTGTCAGCATATTCTGCTAGGCGCTGTAGGCTGACGCTGGCTTGGGCGATTGGACTCTGACTGGGAGATCTCAGGTCCATACACCTCTCCGTCCGCCCTTTAGTGACCTCGCCCGCCAATAGTACGGGTCAGAGGGAGTTAAAGTCGCCGCGTTATGTTGAATGACCTTGGAGATATTTTGGTACGAACCGGCACACTCACAGAATATGACAAACAGAAATAGTAGACGAAAT
Organism: Macrolepiota fuliginosa MF-IS2; assembly: GCA_015584085.1. Lineage (NCBI taxonomy): Eukaryota > Fungi > Basidiomycota > Agaricomycetes > Agaricales > Agaricaceae > Macrolepiota > Macrolepiota fuliginosa. The sequence continues at coordinate 72,245 of MU151122.1, read as the reverse complement.
GACGAGCTGGGGAGAAACAAGAGTGAAACGTTTGAAAACATGTCGACATCCGACCTTGAACCAGACACATGGTGCTTACCTGAGTAGGTTCATTTCCCAGGATAACCAGTGATTCTGGCAATTCGACCACGTTTTGTATCTTACTATCGACGCTGTCCTCTCCTATCCGTCCCGAATCTTTCAAGTCCATGCCTTTTTTTCACAGATCATCCGAGTTTAACATTAGTGGTGGACACTTCTATGATAGTACAAGCCAGATCATCATCAATAATAATGGTCCTGGAACTGTCTTAGGAGAGAACAAAGGCACGACAAATATCTATGTTGGGGGAACACCGAAAGACTGCAGTTCTGGTAAGGTTTTAAGTACTAAACGAGTTACCGTATTCAACTGAAAGGGATCCTCGTGCTGTTTACTCAGGCGCTCAATATCATCAAGGATCCTCGACGCAACAGCAACCAGCTAGTACCCTTGACCATCACATTGGTATTTGGCGCTTCAGCTCTCTCTAGCTGTAAGGAGAGCTCATCCTCCCATACTAGGCCCTACCAAAGCGACGGCTCCACATGTTTCTTTTCCTTTTCACAGTGATGACGTATCGAATGGTACAGCCGGGGACAATATCCTCGATCCCGCCAAGGAGCCATATTTTGACTGGAACCTTCTGGCAATACTTTGGCACCTTGGTAATGGATTAGGGATCGATGAAGGTGTCAGCAATGCGATTCCTTCACTTCCGGCCTCCGGGATGCTGGGCCCCACTCCTACATCATCATCGGCGAGACCCATATCGCCTGTGGGAAGGGAAGGTGTGTTAGGTACGGGTTGTTCAGCACAAGTGGGTGAGGAAAAGGAATAGATCTACCTCATAGGGGATTGTCCCGAGTCTCAGAGTAAAAAGGTTGAGGTATGAAAAATAGCCATTACCTAGTGGACCCCACCATGTATTTCGATATTCCAACCATATCCATTGAGTACTTTTTACTCCATTGTCGGGTTGGGACGTTGTCTTGTCCTCTGCCCCTCCTGGCTATTTGGAGGTCTCCTGAACCTCCCTCGGTGACCGATAGTTTAACCACCGATGGGACTTGAATTTGGGTGCATCAGCGCTCCAACTCCATAAGCGTCGATTGAATGGAGATTTAATTATTCTTCAGGCGAGACTCCGATTTGTCTTTAATGTTCTCTGATCGCTGAAACTAGGCTTACGCATAGGATGGTACCTTCTGCATCGGATCAGTGGTGATATTCGGCTTTATTTCGCCCAAGGACAACTTTGTTTTGGCAGGAGCAGGCCCGCAACAAGAACCGTCCCCCTTGCTGTCGCCCGGCGGCTTTACTGAAACCAAAGAGTATTTGTGAATTTGTACGTGGTAGTACTCGTGCGCACGACTCGCCATAATTCACTTAACGTGGTTGTCGGTTTTTGGCGCTCCGTTGTCAACGGCTCTCACCATGGTTCTTCTCCCGAATGATATCACGCTTATGGACTCTCTACCGCACCTCCACGCCTGCGCGAACTCCCGGTCTGGTCACACTCCCGGTCATACCAGGGGAGTTATTGTACATGCTAGCGTAGCCTTTTTTTCTATTACTTTCTTTTGTACCCACTCCAAATTCCTCACGCGGCAAGACCTCAGCGTCCGATGCCTATTCAGTAGGTAGGTGCCCACCGTGTCGTTACCCAAGAAACGCTAAAGATATCCCCAGCTTGGCCTTCAATCTCGTCACTCATGGGGTCTGATTAGTGACATCGTGTTTCGGTTCAATTGAGTTGTAACACACTCCATCACGATAGCCTTACGAGAGTAAGAAATCACCACACCTAGTGGTCCCAACTCCGTAAATAACCTTACAGCCGAGTCAACTCGCGTAAATAAAAGCTGCTCTTGGCCGCCTGACATCTGATTATCGGGTACAGCTGTCGGGAAGACGTTTCTGCTTCCCGTCTCCGCCAATACCGGCAAGACACCGTGAACCTCGTATGACTCTCACCCTGCTTCTCATCATCGGCCATCTCGTATTTTGGGTTCAACAATCAACCCCATCAGAGCCCGTCCTATCCCGACGGTCACAGGTGTATCCGAAGAATCTTTCAGGTCAAGGGTCGTTGATCGAGTTTTGATTGACATATGAATAGACGTTCAGGCGTGGGGTCGTGACGGCCCCCGATATTGTTCCCGCCAGATCTTGAGCATTGCTTCACCCGATATTTCAACGGTAGAGGTTTGACGATAGATACATCGGAGAGGATGATAGGGGTGACTACGGAAGATGAATGAGAATTATAATTATAATAGACATGTATGCGTGTATATAAATTATATATATTACAATGGGGCTTCTATGAATGCAGTTGCTTGCTGGAAGTTTACCGGGGATGATAGATTATAGAAATCGGTCCGGCATCAACCTGGGGTCTAGTCTAAAAACACCAAGGCGAACGCCGGGGTGCTATGGGGATATTATAGAGTTGATAGATTATATCAATCACGAATACGACGGGAGAGGCGGATGTCAAACGGCTTAAGGTGACTGATATCCGTAAATGTCAGTGTTTAGCTCTTGGGGCAGAACGGAAAGTGGTGAGGTACCTGGTTATCCCGGTTGTAAACGATATTTTAGGTTTGGCTGTGTTCGCCCCGTCTGAGGAACCTGGCAAGGAGATGCTGAACTCGGAAAGAATACCGGCCATCGCGAAGAGCATTGATGTCTCAGCGAAATGCGTTCCTAAGTAGATGATGGACACTGTTATGGAGGGAGCGGTATAGCAATAGGAGATAGCGCCACACCTGGGCAAGCTCGTCGGCCGAATCCAAAAGCCCATCGACAAGGATCTGGTTGTGCCCATCCCCGGAGTTTGGATTCCAAGAAACGGTCGGGATTGAAGATGTCCGGATTTGGGAAGAGCGAGGGATCATGCATGATGGCCCTATAGGAATCATGACCCCCCGTAAGCTATTGAAGGGCAAGCATGATTGTCCACAGTACGCACCAGACATTGCCCATAACGGTAGCGTTCTTCGGAATTCTGTAACCACGGTACGTATCTTCTTCAGTCACTTTGTGTGGCAAGGCTGTGCCGTCAAGATGGATATAGTAACATAAAGTAACGTTAGGTCTACATTGAAGTTATTCTCGTTGAAGCTCTACTCACCGAGATTCCCGACCGGTGCGTACCGTAAAACTTCCCTTAACACAGCTTGTAGATATCTCAGAAACCCGAGATGAGATGGGTGTGGCGCTTGGTGCCGACCACAGATCTCATCGATTTCCGTCTGTGCACGGGTTTGGACATTGGGATGAAGGGCCATCAGGAGAATGAAGGAGGTGATGGCTGAGACGGTCTGAAAGGTAAACGCCAATGGTCAACGTGTCGGATACAGGAGGGATATCAAGGAAAAGACATACAGTATCGGAAGCTCCAACGTAGAGACCGCCTGCGCACCATCTGATTATATCCTCTCTTTCTTTGCCAACTGCCACGCCGTCCTCTGTAAGAAGGGAAGAGGTAAATGACCCGGCATAAGTCCCTGTGGCCTGGATCAAGCCAACGGATTTCAGACTAAAACACCAAACGCATTATAAGATGAAATACCATTTGTTTTTTCACCCATTGGTGGGGTACATCGGATAAATAGCTCAGCCGCTCCCTCCATACCTTTCCTGTGCACTTGAACCCACCACCTGGTAGGAAGGGTGGAATATATCGAGCTGTGAGGTGGGGTGGTCTTTTGAGAGGATGAAATGCTTAGAACACCTTTTAGGCATACCAATTGGATAATAATCGACAAGCCACGATCCGTTTGCCATTGTCTTGTCAGTTATCCTGGTTGTTTCCTCAGCAACGCGGACAAAGGTATCGTCAAGGCCGGCTATGGTATACCCATAGGCGACTCGCATGATGACACCGACAAAGTTTCTATACCACCATATCAGTAATGGACGTTTCAAAACAGGCTAGGCAGCGGACCTTCGGACATGCTGGACATAATTCTCCGGGGTGTCCCCAAGACCCTCTAGAAGCTTCCCAAGTTCTTCTTGCAGGACCGGCCAATACGCCTTCGTGGATCTAGAGCCTGTCCCCTCCTGCACAAGCCTCCGGTATATTCTATGATGGGGGTCTTGCGATGAAATATTGAAGACGGTTTTTGATCGACCACAGATCGTGTGGGACATATACTGTTCTGGACGGTCTGAGTAGATATTGGCCCTTCGTTCCAGCAAATCGGTCACTGATTGCACGTCGTTGAGGACTATTATTGTCCGGTTATAGACCTGGAAGGATATGACCGATTCTACACGCCCAGTTGGACACTAAGTTTATTGACGCTTGGATATGCTTACCATCGTATAGTTTCGACCAAGAGGCGTATGTTTTCCACGGTTCCTTGTGTGGCAACTGTTTCTTAATGCCAAAGAACCAGTGACCAATCGGACCTGGTGGAAGCGGTCGAGAATGAGACGCCTTGAGTTTTATGCTGCATACGAAGAGCAAGAAGCCGATGGCCGCTAGCGTCCAGAAGAGACCAGAGGAACTGTCCATAGTTTCAGTTTTAGTTTGTCAGGCCCCTATATATACTTGAAAGGGTGAGGTGTACCTCCACACAGCTCCCCGGGTCACATATGACTCGGGAAGAGGATCACTGCAGTGACGAACCGCTGCGGCGAAACATAGGACTTGGGGATACCAGAATGTAGTACATATTAGTAGCAAACCCGGACAACGCCGTCAGAGACGATGCTTGAATTAAGAATTAGCAAGCGCGTAGCGCTCGAGACAACATCAATTTCTATAGTTGGGTTTACGGTCTACCAGATGGAGAAATCATCACCACGTGGCAGTTAAGAATGTGAGGCTATGATCGCTGTGCTGCAGTCGGCGTCGATTGGGTTGTTAAATCCGCGTAGTAAGCAGAGGTCTATGACGAATATCTGGGCTCTACGAGGTAGCGGATGCATTAGCGATGTCCGATTAAAGGATTTTGGCTGACTCATCCCTGCGATCAGGAAGACGGAACGAAACATCACCCGTCTGATTTGCTCAGAATGGCGTCTCGGGAAACGTATTGCAGCTGAAGCGCTATGGACACACTAGTTCATGGTAAGCACCGGAACTGGCCCTTGATTCCAAACATGAAACTGAATCGCTTGATTCATTTCTAACACACTTTGTGGATTCTTTCGGATATATATTCGAAAAGATGCTGAAACACGCATGCGAATGGGAAGACTATGGCGTAATTTATGGGTGTAGTGTACGGGAGCGGACTAGGGAATCTGTGGTTGTCTCGGCTTTGTCACATGACTGGCTACGCCGTTTGATGATTCTGTGAACGGAGATACTGCTTTCGGGACATGATGATTGCCTCCGCTTCCATCCAAAAATCATTTTGACCTCGAGGGAGATAGGTCCAGGCGTACAATTCATGAGGCATCGGCACGATGTAGTGCACAAAATTCTTCCGCGCCGTCCAATACGCCGACAAAGATTGTGGTATCCCTCCAGATGAGCCCAAGACAATCCGTTCATCATGCTTGCCCATCAAGAGCTCGGCATATATATAGGATGTAACGTCGGCTTCTTCTCCCTCATCAATCACGAAGTGCTTAATGATTGTGGAAGGTATCAGGATGATAAAACATCGAAGAGCTGGCGGAAGGTTGGGAACAATGGTTTGAACAATAGCTTCGAGCTGTGCCGCAAGGTTCTGTATCCTTTTCTCCTCCCCAAGGCAGAACATAATACAGTCCAAGTTGAAACAGGTCAAGTTGGATAGGGAAGAAAACCCGCCCCACGATAAAGTGGGCGCAAAGTCAATGTCTAAGTGCGTGAGGCTCCTGAAGATAGGATGATGAAATGACCGGTAGCTGAGAGGTAGAATTTCCAAATAGAGAGAGAGTCTCCGTAACGCCGGAAGAGGAAGTGCGTTGGGGGAGAGTATGGACTCGAGGATGTGTTCGTTAACGGCACTCGGCTGCGCCCAGCACGCCAAACTAATTAGATTCGAACACAGAGGAAGAAACTCTGCTGCAAGATTCCACTTCTGCAGATCGTCGATGAAAACTCTCCGAACGGAGCGCGTGTAAAAATCTTTGGGCTTGAAGCCTTCTCGAAACGCGGACGCGAACAACCGAAATTGTCGTCTTTCAGTTTTGGCGTAGGTGTGACGACTGAGATTGATACATTGATAAATGAGGGGTTCGATCCTAATTCAACGAGTCAATGTTGACCATCGTAAAGTGATTGGATTACAGACCATGACTTGACTTCGTGAGACACGAGGGTAAAATGGATGGCGGTCCGATGGCTTTCTTCGAAGGCCTCTTCAAAAACCAGTCGCTGGATACCCTCCGGAAATGAAGAGAAGAGAATGAAGGTTTCCGCAGCAATTGTGGGCATTGGGTTGTCGGATGAGAGACAAGAACAAGCGGTGATAAATACTCGGGCGCTGGGCCAAGTGTCATTGTCAATGGGGGGTTAAATTAAGGGCACGTGGACGTCGGTGCGTTGCGAGTTACATAAGGGCGCTACTACATCTGGTCTACACTCACAAAAAGGTGCTGAATTTAGGGATGCCGACTACCTCTTTCTGAGCAAATTCATTCCAATTATGTATAATAGGACGGCACAGGTTGCATCCTGAATGGTGAAAGAAGATCGTGAATATCTCGCGCAGCGCTTGGATGCCCTCTCCGAGGCGGCGATAAATAAAACGAGACTTAGTTATCAGACAAGGGCATGGATTATTTGGCCAGGGGTAATTTGGATCTTCGAAGGTGCTGATTTTATGCAAGGCTGAGCTCCAAGCATCATAGAAATGAGCCTAGTGAGAATCAATGAGTCAGAAAATTCCATAATACTCGACACTTGACTAACCCAAGGGACAACAAGAGAAGGAGGAAGGACATCTAATGTTGCCTTCAGGGGTTCAGCAATAACGAGCGGCGCCGCCCGGTCGAGGAGGTCGTGGTGGCCGTGCCTGCCTGCGTATATCATCACATCTCTTGGGTGCTGCAAAACGTAATTGCTAGAGGTTCTTATACTCAGTCCCCATGCAGCCAAGAATAGGTCGACGAAACGCCACGTACGACATCCTAACGTAGCAAATGTTCATTGCGGGAAATACTTCATATTTCTCCGCAGCTTCAGCGAGAGGGGCAAGAACTTCAATGACTTCGCATTCCAAAGAGGGATGCCTTCGAGGATAAATAAATTGGAAAAGGAGCTCGAGGGTACGAGCGGATTCAGTCAGGTAAACGACCTCGCCACAAGTAGCAAACTCGGGAGGAGCAAAGCCGCCTGTGGCAGTCTCGAGGTTTTTCCGATGTATATAGAATTGAATTCCGTCGCTGGATTGGAATATTACGTCCCCGGAAGGGTCATTGACTGACAGAAATTAAATAGAATTGAAGGCACTGAAATCAACCAACTCACAAGCCTTAGACCTTTGGATTTCGGCTTTAGAGAGGGAGTTCATAGCAGCGGATGAGAGAGGGCTAGCTGCATAGCGTATTTGGGGCCAGCCCCTTTAACCCTTCGACCACGCATTTGATCAGAAACAACTCATGGAGTCCAGCTGGCAGCCTGATGGCGCTACTACATGTTACAGCAATGATCAGTAGCTTGTACGGACAAAACGTGTACAAGTCATTGCTTGCTCGTCATCTGAGAGATCCTCATAAAACTTGGTGATGCTATCAATGATAATGTACTCTACAGATGGTGGTTTATCCGCGCAGAAGATTTTATGCGCATGTACCTGTATCATCATTCTCATATAAATATCCAGCCAGCACATAAGAACCAGACTTGAACCAGACTCGGAAATGCGAGGTGCACAAATGACCGATGGTGTACACGTGACTGGTCTATTACTGTATCAGGGTCAAGGGGGAACCCTTCGAATCAAGCAAGACCAAACAATACAGAACTTTGGTTTGATTGGTGTATACCGCCCGCTGACATCAAGACAGCCCGCTATCCTCAAGACTCTCCGATGACGGTGCGTTCAGAATCTCTGCTTGGACCATTCCCGGATCGCACGAGGTTGCACTCAGCCAAAAATCAGCGAAATTCCGATAGAATTCAGTTGGATGGAAAGTTGGGACCTTGGATGACGAATTGATTGGCTGGGCTGGCGTTCTTCCTGCTGCAATTCTGCGATCCAGCTGGCCCTGGGATGAAGATTTTATGAGCTGACAGTCATTTTCGCTGTGTCTAGGATTCAAATTTCAAGCGCTTCGTTGAGGTCGGCCGAGGTGTGTGGGGGATCACCAGGCGGAGTGCACACCAAACTCATGATTTACAGTTGTCCTCCTTAACAACGGCCCATTCTCTGGCAAAATCGCCGTCATTGCAGAGATAATTGACCACAACCGGGTAAGCAATCTCATTTATCTCCCTCAGCCATGGCTCATAAGACTCAGGCAATCATTGACGGTCCTACAACCGGTGTCCCCCGCCAAGCCTTCCCTTACAAGCATCTCCTCCTTACCCCCATCAAACTCACACAATTGCCTCGCGCTGCTGGATCTGGTGTCATCAGGAAGTTCGTAGAGAAGGAGGGTATCGTCGAGAAGTGGGACAATTCTTCCTGGGCACAGAAGCGGGCGACCAAGGAGAAGCGGAAGTCACTGAACGACTTCGACCGCTTTAAGGTCATGGTGGCGAAGAAGCAGAGGCGGGATGTTGTCCGAAAAGCCGTCAAGAAGGCATCAGCATGATTGGGGCACTTGTATTCACATCTTTATGACCATGTCTATTCATGCATTTACGCATATGCAAAAAACCCATAAGATCACCGAATGCCAAGCTATAATCAGACTCGTCCGGGGAAGCCAGACAGGTAAAGAAATGGGGTGCGATACTTCAGTTGCGAACACCGGCAGTGAAGTTTGGCGGAGGGGGACTGGGCTGCGAATCTCCAAGATCCCAGGCAGCCCTTCAATAACCTCTTCCGGAGTTCTGAAGGAAATGGGATGTTTGGTTTAAAACTTGAAAGCAAGTCCCCCAAGACGAGCGATGACTACCCTGACGTAGGGCAGTTGGATTAAATAAGCTTTATGCTTCGCGCGTTAGTGATAGATACAAAGAGAGAGAAATGAGGAGATCAACAGTAATCCGTACTTTGCGTGAATACAAATTGTGTGTAGACACAATAAAGCACGTTTGGGTGATTGCGGTGTGCATGGGAAAGGCTTCGGGACGAAGGTCTTGAGAGAGGTCACGTGAAAGCACGAGCGGCAAGGGGAGGGAAGGATTTAAAGCCGCCTCATGTAGAAGGGGTGACCGACCGCCAAGCCTGGAGCGAATGGGAAGCCAAAGGCAGGCCGCAGGGAGCCAGGTGGCTGTACCAAACACTGAGAAATGAATAAAGGGTGTAGGAGGGTGGGTATGAAGGCGTGGGGACATGGTCTAACTTTCGTCACTGACTACAGTCATTAGGCGGTCCTTGAGACGGCCAAATTTGTAAGTCACCTTGAATATTTTTGTGACCAAGATCAAAAAAAATAAACACATATCAGTATCTATATCATGTATTTCTATGTTCAGAAAAATTCATCAGCTGAGGAGAGCTGTGTATGAATATATCAATAACAATCTGTGAACAGGTGTTTATCGGAGCAAATTCAGTCCTTGAGACGGTTTCATCAGTGTCACATCACACCAGTGAGACCATAACCGGTTGCTTACCCAATCCACTAACCAATCACTTCATTGCCTTCGCGTGAAACAACTTTGGCATTTCCTTCATCTGCATCGTTGGTTGTCTTCTGGGACCACTGGTTTCGTGACTGGAGCTTCAATCCCTTCAAGCTTGGGCTTTTTGAGACTACAGCCAAGTTTGATGCCCAAAATGGAAACGCGTGACGTGACATCATCTTATCAACGGTTCTCTCTTCATGAGACAGAAACAGACTTTGAGGATAGTATGTACACACCATGTAAGAAAACATTGGGCGAAGATTAAGACATGTATACTATATGGGGGGACTTTTTTTTGGAGTTTTTCTTGGACCCTATGCTCATCAACTCATGACTAGGAGCAAATGTAGCTCAAAAACGGACAGTCAGACACAATGTCTTCAAGATCGGTCAAATTTTTTTCTTCTATTTTTTTTATATAGACTGAGTAAACGCAGTGATATTTTTGAGAGTTTTTTGGGGGGCAAAAGACCGAGTAGAGGGGGCTGAAAAAACCTGGTGTCTCAAGGACCGATGGTGTCTCAGGGACCGCCTAATGACTGTAGCCTCGTATGGCTTGTATCTAGGGGCTTGGAACTCTGTGACTACTCAATTGTGACCAATCTCTTTTTTATCTTGACCACCTAGTCACCGACGAGATCATGCCCGACTCTCGAGCTATCCCAAGTATCTCGGTCCTCCGGGAGCTACCATATTCGAATGCGTTTGTCAGAGGAGGTCTGTTCCGGTTTATCGTTGATTATTCAGTCGAGTCTTCGAGTTTACACTGCCGCTCGTAGTCTTCTCGAACGTGTTCTTCCAACTCTACGGCTAAGGGTAGTGCATCCTCGACCTCATGGGCTATCCTGGAACTGTCGTATCGACGCAGGGCCTGGTTGAGGCACTGTGACTCGTCCGTCTTTCCTTCTCCTGACATCTTCGGTTCAAGTGCTCGCGAGCAGAGCTAGCCAAGAGGTCTGTTATCTTGTCTTATGTTGGGCATGAAAAAATCTCGTTTGACATCATCTCCACGACTGTAGGCGTGCTTGTATTACTCAAGACGACATGCTCATAAACGGAACTTCATCGTCATTGAGACTATGGCCCCCATGTTCACGGAAGGTCTTACGAAAGCTTGAGTGGTTGGTAGGGACTGGACACCAACGATCGAGCGCTCATGACATTCTGTGATCTTCAAGGTATGTTGTAGTTCAAAGTCGGCATCATACTATCCGCTCCATCATATAACTCATCCCATTCTCCAGGCATTTCGAACAAGACGGGTACTATGTGTCTCATTGATCCACAAGCTCATACGTGAGTTTGATATCTGATATGTTCGACCTAATGTATAACGACACTCTTATCCCAGTCGTGCACTGAAGCAGAGCCAACTTTACCAGGACCAAGGTGAAGGGGCTCTTGAGCGCCTCAAAAAGGAGCATAATCATGTGTGTCAAAAGAATATTTACTACAACAGGTTAGAGCTGTGTAATTTGGTTGTGAAGAATGATTCAAAGGTTATAATCGGCCATGGCCAGAGGCGCTGTGTTGACTATATTCTGAATGACGAATAATAAAAACCGCTTGTAGACCTGTCTGAGCTGATTAGTTTTTGTTGTTTGTCTGCTCGAATAAACCACTCCCTATAATCAGTGTCAAAAACGAAAGCATCATGAGTACTCAACACTCGAAGTGACAGTTCGATCCGTTACTCTGATTACCTACTAGCTTGTGGTCGCCAGAGCTGGCGCCCGACATGGCATATCTGAGGCATCCTGAGTACCTTCTCCGTTCGTAGGCGAAATGGGCAGAAGTGTGACACGGGTGACAACTGATCTATTATGAGTGGGACCAGATCTGCAATCCCGTTGTCGAAGTTAGACTGTGTCCCCCAGCGCTCCCGTAGGGTGGGAACGAAAAATGACACCGAGTGAGTGATGAGGATAAGGAAATTTTACGATAGTTGGGATGCCAAGTGAAATTTTATTTCTTTGCACATAGGGGAAAAGAATCAATCAATACTATGTAGTAGTACAAACTATCTTATAACAGGGAATGGGATTCCTCAGTAGGCATATGTTATGTGTGGGCACGGGTAGACAAGAGTCACTTGCGGACAGAAATACGCTCCTTATTCGTTATCGCTCACCAGGTATATCACAATAAAAGGGAATATCGCATAGATGACGGTGAATGATTCCAAAAGCTATAGCCCACCAACGATCCGCTTTACCCCCTAAGGCACTGAATGCCCCCATCCCTTCGATAATCGGTCCCACGGGGTACTGTGGATAGAAAATTGACACATCATGGAACAGGATAATTCGGTTCAGCGGGGGGCGAACGCGAAGTTGATATTGTGCCCAGAACCGCTGACATTGAAGCTATCATCTCTATTGTTATTGTGCTGGTCCCCTCCAACATAACTGTAAGTGACATTGGAGCCTGGGCCGATGTGATTCTGGACGTTCGCAAAACTGCTGCTTCCAGAAGTAGGGGGACCACCGGGGCCGCCCATAGCAACGTTCATAAGTTGTTGGTTCTGTCGCGCTTGTCGGCGTTCCGCTCGGGCCTCCGATCTTCCAGATGTGTGGGGAGCGGGCGGCTGGAACTGTGGCTGTGGAGGATGTGGCTGTGTGTACGGCTGTGGTATGTGTGGTTGTGGCATTTGCTGTGGCATTTGTTGCTGTTCCAACAATGCTGCTAATTGGCCGCCCATCGTTGCCAGCTGTTTACGCACTTCAATATCGGTGGCCAGCTAACAAAAGCATAAATTTGAGATTCAGTTGGAGGTACAAGGACTTACGCCGAACAAACTGATTGCGTGCTGAAGATTATTTCGACATTCCAGAATAACAGCCTGGTCCGCTTGATTGTTTAAGATCCTCTTCATTAGAGAGCGCTTCCTATGTTTCTTGACACGTGTCTCGATCGATTGCATGTCACTGCCCACTTGTGAGGGTCGAGTGGATTCCAGAAAAGGAGACGACATACGATACTAACTGTTCAGCGTCCTGCTGTAGGGACGCGAGGCTGGCGGAGGCAAATTGTTCACCTTGGCCCGGTTTCACTCTCTCAATTACAGCCACCACAATGAAACAAGATTCCTTTCCTATCGAGGTAAAATCTTCTTTGTTGCTCTTCACATTCTAAGATACAAGGTTAGGTTCGGAAGCGGCAATACGTGTCTGTCCTCACCTGGGCAATAGTGATGATTGAAAGGGCAAGGCCTGCCGCCACAGCAATACCTGGGACGGGAACATAGTTGCTTGCGTTCTGGAGCATGTTTAGTGCCTGTTCGCCAATCATGAGGGCCGCAGCCATAGCGTCCGCTGAAGCCCGACCCCCACTACCGCGGCCGAATGGTCTCGATCCTGGGTTAGCCATGGTGATCTGTCAAAGACCTGAGTACAGTGCGACGCTGGTCGGAGTGAGGTATAAGAGGACCAGTCGTGGATTTAAACTTTGCGAATGTCAAGTCTTCCTAGGCGATGCTTGAGCGTGGGTGGGCAGTGGTATGGGCGGAGGATAAGAGCTGTGCCCGAACATTTCAAGGGAAATCGAACCCTGATGTCGTGGCTGTGCGACGGGGCTATGCGGAGAAGCGCCAGTGATGGATATTGAGTACCCCTTGTCTCTGAACACAACAAGTAGCGGTCAACGGTTGTCTGCCCATGGACCCGTCTGACAATGAGGATTGTATCAAGCAACGTGTACACCACATGTTGTACAATTATGCTAAAACACACTTGACGACCGATCATGTTGTATTCACCGCCATTGTTTTCAGCCAGGTGAGCGGCAATATTCTCCAGTCTTCGAAGCGCTTATCGTCTCTCCTAGCTTCGACCTCACCTCTTCAAGGAAGTCCCCCTGGCCGACCCTGCAGCGTTTATACTACCCACTGACCCATTTGACGCATTTCTCAAATTACACAGCCTTGATCAACCCCCCCGCCATGAAGAGCGATTCAGGGCGAATCACGAAGCAACATTGCTGTTAAAACGGCACTTGCGTATACGCGAAGGAATATCGAAGATAGAGAAAATTATCCACCAGGATGAGCGTATGGACATGGCTGAATATGTGTAGTAAATCGGGCTAACCCCATATTGTATAGCCTCAGCACTCTGCGTCGTCGAACCGTTGGCTCCTATCTTGACGCGCCGCACCACTCATGCGGGTCTTCGAGGCGCTGGCTCTCTACGGTCGGTCCCAAGCTCATCTAGCGACCTCGCCCGGGTTGCTGGTATCCATTCCGTGCAAGATAGGGACGTACCAGAACCAGATATTCCTTACGAACGAACCCTGTACTCTTGTTCAGCCATAACCATTCCCTTCAACTTTCACTGACGTCCCTCTCCATCAGTAAGGTCACATGGGCAATGAAAGCAGAAGAGCGAGAACAGGTTCGTAGCCTACTAAAAATTGTCACAGACATGCGACGCCCACAGCCCAGCCTCAAGCCCTCTGTGTTGCACACCTCCCTCTATGGGGATGTCTCTCTTGTTACATCGCTTCCTGAGGGAGAATTTGTCCCCATTTTCCCGAGAAGTCTGCGATTGGGTTACGGGAAGACTGGTGCTGGTGCCACGACTTATGAGCAAGGCCTTAAAGAATTTGCGCGGGTCCTTCCTGAAGCGAATTTAGGATCCGATAATTCAACCCTGGACTTCGCGAACGAGACTATGATGATAGTGGATGGCTGGCGTCGGTGATGTTGTGCATTATACCTTTCAAATGTTGAACCGTTCTCAGGTACACTCAGGGTGTCATCGCCCCCGTCACCCACAACCCCTACAACTAGCCAAGAAGAAGACAAGGTTGACCAATTGTTCTTAGAAGATTCACCAACAACCGAACCTCTGACTGGACTGATAAGCAAAAAGATGGGCAAGTTTGCCAGACCTACATGTTCCTGATAGGTACTAACTATATCTTTGTCCTGTCCTTCTTTGAGCAGAGGAAATAGAGATCCCACGATCACATCGCATTGGAGGAAAGCATGGAAGAAAAGCGCACATATTACACAATCAAACGTGAGCTACATCTACTACATTAGTACCTCATTTGATCCTGTTTGTTCTCAGCATACCAACGTTCCTTTCTTTGCGGCTCCCAAAAAAAGAACCTCTACCCTCCACTAGAACCCGCCGGAAGAGCCCGAGTCCAGCGCCTGAATCAGTTCTTGGCCAGCCCTCCATTGACTCCGATATCTCACAAAATGTATTTCATAGCGATTCAGAGGGCTTTGCCACAGATATCGCGTATCTATGCTCAAACGAGGATCCATCCGACATAATCATGAAAGTCAATATGGAAGAGGATAAAAGCGATATATTCATGGAAGGTTCTTTGTTCCCCTGTTTAGGTATCACAGCCTTATACTTACCTTATGAATATCAGTGCCCCAGCTCCCACCACCTAACGCCTGTGGCTCTGTATCGGCTGTCCTTCCTACAAAACTCAAGCACCTTACACAGGATATCAGCGTACCGTATCGGTGTCGTCCACTGAAGAAAGCCTTGAAGGGTCTTTCAGCACTGAGGCTCTCACTGTCATGGGTGTCAGGCTGGTTGTATTATTATCAAGAGAGCAGGCTCTAAATTTTAACCCAGGACCTTCACCGTCAACACGCCACTACCTTCGCACCAGGAAATATCAAGTGTCTTGGAACTTTTTCCCGCCTCTCAGCCTCACCAAAAAATCGATCACCTCATCCAACAGGCTCTTGCGAATACCTCTATCACCCTCGGCAATCGTCTGGCCTTTCTCGAAAATATTGAGCTACCCACAATAGACGAAGATCCCAGGCCGCTTATTGCAATATCTCGAAAGAACGGGCGAACTGGAGCCGAGGATTGTTCCCGCCAATATTCCTCATCTCCGAAACACAAGCTTATAATCACCTCAACCCATGAGTCACATTCTCCTATTGGCAATGACTCAACACAGGATCCCAAGCGACTGCGCACCGAGGATGACATTGATTGCTTCTTATACGAACCTTCTGTCCTTCAGTTCGAAGATCTGGTTGATGTCCGGATGCTCTATGACACACCTGAAGTGATACGCCGCCTATCTTCTCAAAATGTCTTCACTGTGCTGATAAGCCTGATCCGCTCAGTTGAATGTGTTTCCTTTGTCTTCGGTCGACATTCCCTTCTTTGATCAAGAACAAACTCACGATGGTCCTATAGATGGTGCTAACACTACTAGCTACGGTTCCTTCACGGATGGAATGAAGATAACTCCTCAGGACCTCGCGAAAACCGTCCTCGGCGACCTCGGCATCAGTGCAACAACATTGACTGATTATGACCTCGTTGACCTGACATTGACCAGAGCTTTGACCTCTATTGAACTGCAAGGGCCTGATGTTGACTCCCGCACTTGCCGTCTGGCTGAATTCGCATGTTTACGAGCCAAAACGATCGCTAGTGTTCCTGCAATCATGGATCTTCCTCCAAGTTCCAGCCCGGAGACACAGGCTTCTTCAACTGAGGATGCCACTGTGACGATCGTGGATCAATCAACTATGGTTCTCCCAGATAATTGGGGCGTGATCAGGTACCCTCATCGATACATGGCTTCCTTAGACTTTTTGCAAAGGCAGGTGATCGTCAGGGCGCTCAGGACTCCAGATTGTATTGTGGATCTGGTTGAACGAACCTCTCTCGGTGGTGTTGATATCATTGTCGACCCTCATTCGGCTATTGTTGTGGCTTCCTTGTTTACTCTCCCGTCTCATGGAAAATATCTCATGGATCGCATATTGGACCATTCTTGGCGCTTTCGGTACATACTCGTCATATTCGAAGCTTTCCCTGAGGCACTCGCGTTAAGGCCACTAAAGTCTACTTCGGAAACACTAGTAATCTCGGCATATACCCCTCCCATCTTGAAGGCTATCAAGAAACTGAGACGGGATGT
Organism: Macrolepiota fuliginosa MF-IS2; assembly: GCA_015584085.1. Classification (NCBI taxonomy): domain Eukaryota; kingdom Fungi; phylum Basidiomycota; class Agaricomycetes; order Agaricales; family Agaricaceae; genus Macrolepiota; species Macrolepiota fuliginosa. The sequence goes on along the minus strand of MU151122.1, from coordinate 55,620 downwards.
GGTCATTGGAGAGGCATGTGGAAGGAAGAGAGAGGAATGCAGGGTCGAATATGCATTTGCCAACGATCCAACAGAGGCAGCAAAGTTCGTGAGGTATTTTGGAAACACTGCAGAAGCCAGAGACCAGAGTAATGGTATTTTATGGCAATCAAGAGAGTGGCTGGATTCTGAAATATCTCCTGTGTGTGCATTCTCCTTTTCTTGATGATCGCTGATAAGCCTCTCGCATCGATGCGTAGGATGAAGAAGATCTGTCCAAAATCAGAGGAATGAATCGGATGTCGGCTCTAATTCTTTTGTGCAAAGCGACTGCGGACGATATTTTGAACATGTCCCAAGAGGAACGTGTAGAGGCGTTTGGTTCCTTGGTCGGGGTTGATGTTATGGTACGTCTTCTTGCATAGCAGAATGAGCCTGGCGGTTCCTGACATATGCGCAGGAATTACTCAATATTGAGCTAGCCGAACGGGAAATGGTGGTCCACACCGATTTGTCATGAATGAGATGAAAACCCTCCTTATTGTCCTAGGGCATGCTGTGTTCTTCATTTTTATCAACCCTGGCTACACCCTCTTACAATAGCATCGCATTAGAAACCTGTGCTCATCATATCCCTTTCTACGGGCAGGACCTGCATTGGCGGCTGAGGCGTGGTGTCATTTCGGTGGGGGAAGGGGCGATGAGGGAGAAATAAACCCGGGGCGATGATCAGGGCGTCGAATATCCTTCTAAGCATGATATCTCGGCTATTGTGATGATCAGCACAGTTTCACTAATCGGGTTCTTGATGTCAATAATATCCTCTACAAGCGCCGAGTTCGTAGCACATCCAAGAACACTATCTTCACTGTCTTTTTGCCCAAGCATTCTTGCACAGCCTTCTGTGCTGTGTGCATATCATTTGTCCTTCTTGCATACCTGTGCCAATAGGCCCCCCAATTCCGAGCAACGTGCCTAACAATAGGACACGTTGAAGGTAAGTCGATAAGGGGCCTGCCCCTGGCACAAGGAGTAAAGATCGTTAATCCAATCTACACGTGAGCCTATCTGCCATGGGCGTTAGTCTCGAAAAAGGACTTGGACTCTTCTTCCATTGGAGAGGTGCGCCATAGTGGGAACTCTGGTTCGAACATCGCAGTTTCCGCCTCGAGCCTTATGTCTGCCAGTATGATGTACAGTTGGGTGTTAACGGCATTTAAGGCCTTGGCGGATCGCCTGGCCTCAAGGGGGGCTATGGATCACGGCTGGCGGGGCGCGAGATGGCGAGAGCACGAACATTATCGTTCTGTTGCAAAAATTACATGAGTGTGGTGCTTGCAGGGAGGTAGGTTGGTCCTGCTTCGGTATGCTACGGGTTGTCTGGCTCGCGTCCGTTGTGGGAATATACCGACTACTGCCGTAGGCGGTTGTTCGTGGAAGGTCAGGGGACTGGAAATGCCATAAAATGCGGTCGTGTCCAATTCTGTTGGTTATAGTTCGATCGAGCTCTCCAGATCAGCCCGAAGATATTTCAACAGCTACCTATTCGACTACTCCCGTAACATCAAGGAACCACTCCCGCCTCTCACAAAGTCCCTAGATCGATAGGAGCCTCTCAACGCCACATGTCAATCGAACTACTGATACTATTTGTTCTTTATGGGGAACACAACCATATGCAGTTGGAGTCCTAATGGAAATTTGCGAAGTATTGTGTGGGACGGGTGAAGCTATTCGAACAGACGAGAATGGAATAATATGCGTTCAGGACGACGGTACTAGCTATACATATCATGTTATCTGGCGAAATATTTGTCTATCAAGTTCAGGGCCACCTTCTCCGAAGGTGGCTCCGCCAAAAGAAAAATACACATGCCGAGCCGGAGATTTCATAGTGCTTTCGCTTCGGGAATTAGTCTCTATCAGCGTCCTAAAAGCACGCAGGTATAACACCATAATCCTAGCATATACAAACAGAATGCCGATTATCGACAATAAGAGAAATGTACCAAGTCATGACTTTGCCAACCCTTGATAGGCCAGCCTAACAATGGCTTTATGCAGTTTCAAAGCCCAACATCTGCCAAGACGCCGCCTTCGCCGGGAACTCTTTACAATACTCCTTCACTCGCCCCTTCGTCAGCTCTTGAAATTCCTCACTAAAGAGTTCAGTATCCGCCCATGGTTGAGTCTGTTTTAGCTCGTTGATCATCTTGTCCATCGCCAGTAAACGGCGCACATCAGCCGCGTCCTGGCCTTGCTTCCGCTGTTTATGTTTCTCCGGCGCATCACGATGGTCGGTCCATCCCTGGAGCTTGTGTAGAAGCAGAAGAGAGAAAGGCACAAGGGGGATGCCCGAGATAGTCGTGAGATGATTATGTGGGGGAGGTGAGGCAATATTCGTGGCTAGAGAGACCGGATTGGCATCAGGAGGGATAGACACTGGTGTCAGTGTATCGTTGGATAGGCCGCTGCTGTTAGAGGATGTCGGAGAGGGAGAGGACGAAAGAAGGTTTGGAAGGTGCATGGTTCCTGGGGTGAGGATATCGACCTTGCAATCTGGTCCGAGATATTCTTCACGATAGTAGAGGATACGGTAAGGCGCTTCTGGGTCTCGCGGAAGTTTGAGGTAGAAGTGGCGGGGATCACTGTCGAGCATAAGATCTTTTAATTCTTCAGCCGTGCGAAGGGGGGTTTCCGAGTCCGGCGGGGGCGATGGTTGAAGGACGAGGAGGTCGACGTCCTACAGATAATGAGAGAGCTAGTAAGCAACTTGTTGGAAAGAGGGACCATATAGCTCACCTTCGGGTGTCGGAATTCACCATACAGTTTACCGGCGAGGCTCCCAAACGCTGCGCATGAGATGCCATGTTTGCGTAGGGCACTAATAGTAGTCTCTGCAGCTGCAAGAACAAGCTGGTAATGCTCCTCTTTCTTCTTCTTATTTTTTAACAGCCTCGCTTGGCGTTTCGCAGCTTTGGCAGCTTGCTGTGCCGGAGTGAGGCCCGCTTTGATTTCCCCTGCTTCCTCCTCCTCAACTTCAGACTCTGACTTAGAGTCATTTTCTGTTCGTATCTCTTGGTCGGCTGGTAGTACTGGTACCATTGCAACCTCCCTCGTACGTCCCAGCGGAGGTTGAGCAGGAGGTTCCCGTCCATTCGTAGATGGCAGAGGTTGTGCATCAATTGTCACAGGGGTCTTTCCCTTCGAATTCCCCCTCTTCCAACGTGGCCCCCTACTTTTCGTCTTCGATCCCTGCGTCTCCGCACCGCCGGTCGATATAGGAGATATCACAGCAAGGCCATTCATCGACGTAGGCATAGTTTCCGACACAGCACTGTGTTGTTTTGGGGCTGTCGATCTACTACTCGAAGCCCTGTTACCATCTTCTGGTTGCTGTGACACTGGAGTAATATCGTTATTGTGTGGCTGACGGGTTTTACGAGAACCTCGTTTTCGTGAAGAAGGCGGTCCAGCCGCTGAGTCCGGAGCAGAGGTTTGTACTGCTGTAGACATTGAGGATGTGTAGGTCGTGGTTGACGGTTGCTGAAGGAGAGAGGTGCTGTGCAGTCAGGTGCACTGAACATGGCGGTGCCGCATATTTTCAGAGCTATTTTTGGGATACATGCAAGCATTGGTGTCACTCGGTGTCACCGGATGTCACGGCTCGATCATCACATGGCTATATATAACATTCTGTTCGCCTCGAAGACTGCGTGGATTTCGAAGCTGTGCCGTTTTGATATATTTCTATTCCTTGAAAAGAAGCGCCTGCGCATCAAAGATAAATCACTTTGGATAAGGAAGCGTCCTTGCATGCTCCATGAACATCATGATGATTATTGGTCCGAACTTCTGCGGGTAAAACTGCAATTAATTTGAAGAAAGCGGGCCGGAACAAGCAGACATGAACACTACATATAACATGGCAACAGACGATAATTGTCCTCCTTCTACTCACAATTCTTTGGATACTATTTTTGGCAGTTCACGGACTAGAGCCCACGACAGGATTCGGCGTCGTGATGTAACATCCGCTGTTTAAGCTTCAGGCAAGAGAGAAAATACCCAACAGCCGCGGAGACATACCTTGGTTTCATTCATTGACAACCATGCAAGCCCGCTACCAGGACGAACCGTCCTCCCACCCTATAGAAATGGGAGAAGAAACCGAAGAAACCACGAGACAGAGGAAGTATCCACGACGATCGCAGAAACCTCGAGCTTCACTAAGGATATCCATGTTGAGGAGCTCATCATTGTCCGGAAGAGGCAGTGCACAACCCAGCGGTCATAGTGCACGGTAGACCGTTACGTTTGACAGGCATGGTACACAACTGAGAGACACATCTGCAGGGCGCGTCCAGGTTCAGCCGATTCCGAGATAAATAGGATGACAAGGAGACGCTCGCCTGCCAACCTCGAGCAACGTCGTCAAGTCAGATACTTGGCGTATCATCATCCTCATCTCAACCCCAACCAAATTGCTAAAATCGTCCGTTGCGCGTATTCAGCTGTGGGCAAGATAGTGGCAAACACGTACGGGGGTGGAGACGCCGAACCGGACGTGCCACCACAAGATGAAGCATTCCTGATGAAATATGGGGTGCCAGCCGAAGATGTGAGTTTTGCTGCTCTCGGAGATCAATACGCTGAATTAAACATGGGAACAGATTGGAGTGCTCGTACCAACGGATCATCAGGTAGGCCCAAAGAACGATCATCCAATCCTTATTGAGGATATGCAGTCACTGAAAGATGAAGTGAGTTAGTATTTGTAGGTGGAGTACTTCAAAGCAAACTGATATTGCTAGGATCAATCTTCTCGTGGGTCGGACCGATCAGAGGTGGATGAAAAATGGGTCTTGAGGTTTTTCAATGCAGGTGGGCCCAAGCTCCCTGCACACATCGTGAAGGAAATGGTGGCAGCAGGATTCAAGCAGTATACGCTTCTTCACATGATAAAGACGTACACTCACAAGCTGGAGCTGGCGAACTATTTGGCGACCATACTCCGTGTTACTCAGCTCGAACGGGATGTGATAGCAGATCTGGTCATGGAGTGTAGGGATAGGCTCTTCAAGCAAGTGAAATTGGGAGGGCTTGAATAGAATTACAGTGCTTGTGCTTCGGTATTTGTGTCACGCAGCGATGAATTTCATGGCATGGGCGGGAGACGAAAGGCAATCAAATTGCGACGATCCTATGACATATGCATACACGTTTGGAAGAATAGCGATATCCAGAAACCATCGCTCGCGGGGCGCGCAACCACTATTTCAGCTTCTTCTTACTGTGAAGAGGAGTCAGTAGAACGATAGGTGGTATATAGGTCAAGTACTAACGGGCGGAGTTGTGACGAGTGGCCGCACGACCTTTTCCTGCAGTTGGTGGCACGGGGAGGGAGACGAGCGTAGCACTTGCGGCAGATTTGCTTATCGCAGTTGTATTTTGAGGCAAGGACCTTCAACGAGGGTTCGATGATACCGCCACGAAGACTGTTACATCAATCAGCTTCGGTCATAGGAGAAACTGGGGGTGGTTACGCACCGGAGGACCAAGTGAAGTGTGGACTCCTTCTGGATGTTGTAGTCGCTGAGAGTGCGGCCATCCTCAAGCTGCTTTCCGGCGAAAATGAGACGCTGCTGGTCGGGGGGGATACTGCGGATAGTCACTGTCAGTAACCATGAGTCGGGCTAATATGAGGGACTTACCCCTCCTTGTCCTGGATCTTGGCCTTGACGTTGTCGATGGTGTCGGAAGACTCCACCTCGAGGGTGATCGTCTTCCCCGTGAGGGTCTTGACGAAAATCTGCATCTTGTGGGGGTGAGCGGGGAGGACGACGACGACGGAGACGATGAGCTCACCTTGAGCGGGTTGGGAGCGTGAAGCAGAGACGGTGGGAACAAATCAGTGGTGCTGTATAGCTGACTAATCACGGTGGCTGAAGCCGAGGGCAGGCCGGTCACATGACCATTAGTTCATGAACGCGTCGACGTGTCGCAAGCCCCCTGTCTCCAAACGTCATGGTGAGTGTTGTTGTTTTTTCTGTGACAGGATGAAAGAACTTCGTAAACTCAGCTCACTTCGATGCCAAAGGCATATGAGACGAATGCGATTCTACCCTGATCCTTTCTTCCCCTTGCTGAGTGTGAATGCTGATCGAACGAACATGCTATAGGTTTATCTCCAGCGTGGACTGCAGAATGATACGTCAATCGTGGATCTGACGCCTACAACCCGAATTACCGTTACCAAATGTAACTTCCCCGGCAGGCGCTCATTATCCGCTCTCCACTGAATTGCATACCGACGATCATATCTCCAAATTCGTCTCCTTCTCATGTTTCAACCTTCATCCCACAGCAACGGGCATTTGCGACCCACCCTCAATAGCCGATGGCCAATGGGTTCCCTTCACTCATCACGCCAAGTCCCTGTGGGTACATACGTGTCTCTCACCCTTTTTGATGGTCGGAAAGACTACCTGGTCATGGGCGAACTGCGCAGCCACCTTTCAATTTCGGATTCGAGGGCGGTAACGGGAGATTGGCGAACTAGAAGAGCCAAGCGCAGGGTTGTGCGCATTAGAGACGGATTACCATCTCGAGAACGCTCGTCATGGTCTGCAATGGGTAAACAACCCCAGTACTCACTGATGATTCACTCTCTCAAGCTCCGCCTCCTATTCTATTTCGATGTTCTGGTTCTTGTATGATATAGATATCGCTTCCGCCACTCGAATTCTAGGGAGGACTCGACCCTCATTTCGCTGAACTAGAATCTACCCTCCTTTTCATAAGCGATATACATTCTTCAACATGGAGCCTAGGCTGACACAGGATCCGCAGACTGTTCACGCGACCACTGTTACCTCAATGTCAACATCAACAACTAAGCAATCGAAGGACTCAACATTCCTGCACTTTTGATGATTCCGCGCAATGTCCAAAACGTTCTCACCCCTCGGGAAGGCATTCCCCGTATGATGATGACGTTTGAGGGACAATACTGGGCTCGCTCAGCAGACTCGTAAAGAAGGCCGACACCACCGCCGATCCGACGATTCCCGAAGGAGGCCTTCGACGACGGGTGTCCTCCAGCTATAACGTATTAACTCTCGAGAAGAGCGGTATTAAGTATTAGGAGTAACTTCTTTGGTTCATTATTATTCTTCTTCCGGGTCGACCGTATCAACAAAGAAAGTATTCGCTGAAACAAGGATGATAAGATGTAACAAGACCCCGTATGGGATTCAATGTGTGAGTGAAAAGAACGTCGGGATTTGATAATATCGAAGCGGATGTGGGTTCCTTATTTGACAGCGCCCGCGCGTTGCCTCACGAACGGAACCTGTATGAATCGAATTGTAATTGGATAGAGATAGTCAAAAGTAGTGATTGCTTATCACTAGAGATTAAGTACGCTGACGGTTATCATTATCCATGGGAGCATCTGTTGCATGGAAAATCAGAGGTGGAACTTTCAAATGTCGTTTTTTCGACTGGTCAGCAGGTACTTCTGTAAATTTATGTGCTCCCGATATTCGTGGACTGCAAGAATGGAACGACATAACTACTGGAGCTAAGTATAGTGGCCACTGACGCCTTCCGCATACCCTGCTATACGGGATGTTCGCATGATGGTAAAAACCTTGATAAGGTGACCCTGATCCAAACTCGCGCATTTTGCTGATACTGAACCATATGCCTCTTAGTGCCACAACGGTCATCCAAGCTTAGAATCACATAGCCGTAAATTTAGTCAGACAGATTCCCGAGCTACCGAGGTGCTTCAGCTTCGACTAATACAACGAATACCGACCCTCTTCGATAAAGTTCCAACAGAATCTCCTAAGACTTCTTAGTCCTGTATGGTACACGGTCAGATATAAACGAGTCCCACACCCCACGCGACTTTCTGGGATTGGGCGGGCTGGATGTGACAATCATAGTAAGAACGCATCAATCCGAGTCAGAGTCGCCTTCTTTTGTCTTCCACATGCGGAAGGCTACATACAAAGGATAACCATGTCTCACATCTTCGGCTTTTGACGTGCCGCTTCTGTAATTTGGGTGCAGATTCCTATGGAAGGCACCACTGGAGCGCGAAGAAGGGAAGAGAAGAAACTCATTCAGGCTCAGGAGATCAAGAACTGTCCGCTTCCCTAAGAGGGTTAAGGGCTATTGATAGCCTCGTGTATAAAAATGAACAGCAGGTCATCTACATTCGACAGTTGTGCCTTGTTGATAAGGCGCTTGGATAGATATGGTCACAGCGCTTCCTAAAAACCAGATTAGCTGATGGTTGAACCACAGCAAGAACGTTTCTGCTGGGATTAAAGAAGGATGTGGCGGCCTAGCAATGAGAAAATACTCACGTTAGTGAGGTGGGGCCTGGTTGATGGATGGTTCCTTGGAACACTGCTCCACAAATTTTATATTAATGGACCGAGGCTCTGAATCGGACGCCACGTTCTGCTCTTTCGTTGGATAGACGAGCGAAGCGGTGAGTACCTCGGATGTTGGGGCGGTACATGGGCGAGATGGGAGAAAACACACTAGGATCATTGCTATTCCTTCCATCTGTGATGGAAGCAGGCTGAAGATTCCGCAAGTTCCCTTCTCAGTCCACGCGATCATCGTTGCCCTTCTGATACGCTCAACTTAACACGGGTACATGGAAAAATGACGTTGGTGTATTTGGCGACGAACCCCAAAGACGGGCGCTGGTTCTATCATACCAGAAGCGGAGTGAAGGGACCATAGATTAGGTGTCTGACTTGATAGCGCAATGGGAAGAAACGGTGGGCAGACAGCTGAAAAATAGACGGTGGTATGCATCCCAGGATTCATGGGCGTCACGGGGAGTAACAGCGGGCTCACTGATGTCCGTACATCCCAGTCAAACTGCTATATGGATTTTCTAGAACGCAACGAGATAAGGCGTATTCCCCAGATCTCCGCTATCATTTATTTTCAATTCAATCAATTCTATTATCAAGGGATGGCCCCTAAACCGAATACCGGTTATTTATATCCGCAGCCGGTGCCAATTTGGGTTTGCTCCTCAAATCAAAGCATCTCGACGTATGTTGGCATGTCTTGAGGTCTCGGCCAGGGCGTATGAGCAGTTGATACTGATATCGAAGTAACACTTTCAACGAATGTCTTCGCGGTTCGGAAACTTGCGCGCAGGAAGACATACAGTTATTCTCATTTGAGCATTGTCACACAGCCCTAAGCCTCGGGGTCGCGGACGATCGACGTCTTTGCAAATTGGGAGAGGTTCGAAGTAGAATAGGTCAACGATGGGAAGGTTAAGCAGCTGCTCTACGGCCGTAACTCCAGGCTCTGAGGCGAATCAAGCGCCACGCCGGTGCCGCCAGTAATGCAAATTCTATCTCGATGACCACCGAGCAGACCCACAAAGTTGATTGAATCTCAAGGTGTAGGATGAGCGAATAAATCCCTCACTGATTTGCTCCTGAGATGATGTAATGGCACATGGTAATCGACCCAAAATCTTGAAGAGATTCGCCTTGCTGGTGCTCCAACTCGACTTCTGTAGTGCCATAGTTACATCCTATCGTGTAGGTGAATCCATGTGCTGGGTGGATAATCGGCACGAGAGTCCTATCATTTAAGTCTCGAGGTAGTTGCTCAAGTGTCTGACCCGTGTGTAAGAAAACTAATTCTGGTCAGTCATGCTCAAAGACCCTTTTCCAAAATGGTACGATTCTAGCCATCTGCAAGTGACGTGGCTCTCTGGCTTTTTGGTCTTTAACTTCGGAAAATAAGGAGGGTCAACTTTGAGGCGATGGCGGTACGACATGTAAGTCTTTGTTCAACATAGCGTCAGAAATTCCGCTGGGCTAACGACGGTCCTATGTTGAAGCCTCTAGGCGGGGTCGCTTATTAAGAATATGACGTCACCGTATTATAGAGCAAGATAATCAAACTATTCCCCTCAAGTTTCCAGTATCTTCCTTCGTGCGGGGGAAGCTCCTGAGCCATATGGATCGAACAATCAACAATGAATGACTCGACTATCAAACAATAGATAATCCCTAACCTGTCAACATCAACACGCATCACAATTATCCGTGTCCTTGCGCCAAATACATACCTTCACACACCTCCCTTTCACCCAAGTAAGCCCCAAGTAAGTACACACCCTAAATCGGCGCTCGAGTCGACTAACACATACACGCGATCCGGGAACTTCGGTCCAACCTTCTCGGGCCCATAGCCGCCCAACCGATGGTTTGGCGCCCCCCACTACTCGGCTGAATTGAACGCCTCCACGCTTCTGTCGACATCAAGATTAGACGGACGGAGGGCTCGGAGGTGGCCTCGGAGCTTTGATGGACGGGCGGAGCCCACTTACGGCCCACGGGGGGACGGAACGAAAGCGGCTGGCGATCGACACAGCCACTAGATTGTGGCGGTGCGTCGGATTCGTGGGCATCTCTTCCGTTGACACATTTCGGCATTTTGGGAACCGTTGATTATGGTATGGCATGATTCTCGTGGAAGTGCGAGTGAATGTCGGTGTATGTCGGTAATCGGTGTGTGTTAGTCAGGAAGGGAGATTATGGCCGAGGGTCTGAAGGAGTAGGGTGAGTCATTGTGCGGGGTAGTGAACTTGCCAAGCTCTATTGGGTGGGTTTTCTGACAGATGGTTTAGATGCAATGGCCGTGTTATAGAATTGGCCCTTGGTTCTTGTTCGATGTAGTTTGGAGTGATTTACCCTGTGTATGTGTTTTACGTGTGGGTCTAGACGGTCGAGGCGCGAAGCTGTCAAGTGTGGTGCGCACTGCGTCGGTAGCCCTTGGAGCGGATCTATAGCTGGGTTAGTGGTATACTTGGATCAGAGTTGGTGGCTGTTGTGGTGTGGGGTAACGATAAACCACGGTCTATCTATATCACCAGCGCTCCAGGCCTGTCCCTAGCCCCTGTTGGGGCGGGGCCCGACTTACCAAGGCTGGAAGGGCCTACACAGCTTCGACCTGTCAAGATGATCAACGAGATACGAGATCAGGAAAACGGTTCATAGGTATAGAGATGGATGTCCAATCGGTTGTGAAGAGGGTGTCACTGTCAAGACGATGATCGGACTCATCGTACATGTCACCGTCACCGTATGTATTACTTGGTATCGACGGTGTCGGAAACATCCGAAGTCAACCGTACTTATGACTGAGCTGATGACTGTACAATTGTGCTCTGATCATGTTCTTTGATGGTCCAAAGAAGAACACAGAACAGTTTGCTTAATACAGTACAGCTGACTGAGAGTCGGGCATGAACTCCCAGAAGCGGGCGGCGGTCGTTCGGTGTATGATATGATATGATAAACATGACTCCGAACAGATTATCCACTCCATTAATGATCGTCCGTCGGCCCATGTCGGCCCGCCGCCCGAGTACAAGTTTTATCTCCACTCCGACCCTGAAGCCTGTGTGAAAAGATCATCGAGAAAACAACATCTCGTCAAGACCGGCATCCGGCTCCTCCACTATAGTACCATATAGTACTACACCCCTGGAAAATTTCCAGAACGTTTGAGTTTCGTCCTACGCCGCCACCCCACGAGAAAGAAAAAACTCACGCCTCTCCACCTGCGCAGTTTTTCGGACGTGCCGACAGAGCAGCACCACGCCGACGGCGGTGATAGGCCCGGTAAGCCGGAAGGGGAAGAGGTACTAAACCTTGCTTTGAACTATCGTCGAAAGCTAAGAGATCATAAAAAGTTCGAGGGGTTGCTTGATTTTGCCTATAATTGACAGCGGGGACTACGGTGGAACGGAATTGTGGCAAAGGCACGAGCACGAGCACTAGTATGGATGTATGTAAGTGAGGTGCATTGTCGATGATCACCTGCTCACTCCACCCCCTCAAATCGGGGAAAAGAGTGTGGAGGATCTGTTACGTTAACCCGCTACGATGTAGGCGAATCTCGCTAGAAACCAACCTGAAATGGGTTTCTCTCGTGTGGTGTATGAAGTTGAGGTTCTTTTTTGTAGAATGCCGGTGGGCATGGGAGGTTTTGGGTTGGGGGGATTGAGGTGGGTGGTTGGTTTCGTTCTCGAGTTATGTAGACGTACGGCAGGGTGTTGGACATTGGTGTGGAGGTGATGAGCAGCAGTTGATAGATCGTTGATCATCTGGAACTAGGTGCTGCTTAGCATCAGCATTAACATCATGTGTTTCTTATGAGCGGCCTCGAAATCCCTTGTTAAGTAGCAACGAACTGTCAGTTTCCGCTATTTCAGACTTAGTTGCTCTGTCTTGTGACATTATTAACGGGCAATCAAAATAGGTTGGTATGAGGGAGATTGCAACAGTTTAGAATTGATTTTAACCGGCTAGGATTTCCAACATTATCATTGCAATCTATCTGATACCCTTTGGGTGGGTATTACCATCATGCTTTTTTGATGATACTAGCTGAAATAGAGTTCACCTGAGTCGCAGCCACCAAACAACCTAGTTCCCATTATCGAGGAATACAACACGAACAGCTCCACTGATAATCACAGAAGAACGACCAAATCGAATAGACTCTACCAACCTAACACCGAGATGAAACACACACACAGCATGCTTCTCAGCGCAACAGCTTCACGGCGAACCCGGATTTAATATCCCTCCTACTAGAAATCGCAAATTATCTCTCAGGAGGACTATCTGTCCATCAAGCAGCATGTGCATGTGTGCAACTCGGACTCTTTCAAAGAGCGAAGAACTCTCGTAACTGATAAAGTTCTACAACACTCATTAGAGCTGTAAATAGCTTTTGTGTCGGTCTAAGCGCTCGTCGGAGGGACGTGCCGAGGGAAAATGGGCGCGCGTTGACGGGTGTTGACGTCAATATTGACGCGTCTGATGTTGTATCAAACTTGTTTTTATTTTGTTTCTGGTGTTTCTGGAATTGTGATAGGTTGGTAGGTCTGGTGTGTGGGTGGGTGTTGGGTGGACGACTTGGAATGTTTGTTGAAAGGTAATAAATAGTTTGATTTTCATTCGATGGCGGAAAAAGAGGTGTGGATGGAGCCATGGTGTTGGTACGGGATGGGTTTCCGTCCTCTTGGTTATGTGGCTCCAATATCATGGGGTCAGATAGAAGTGCACTAACGGTTGTTAGTCCTGTTGGAAAGTTTCCTAGCCGTGGTCAATTGATGTACAGATGATATAGTGTACTCGCGATGAGAACGGACCTTTCGTCGAGGCTTGTGGCTCATCAATATTGATAAACCCAGTCATAGAGTTCAAGAGAATGCAGTTATCGTTGTCGTCGCAGTTCAAGTCCAGACAAAAGTTAAACAAGAAACATACAAGGGGACTGACGTCAGGATCGCCAACGGCTCCGAGTATCTTTCGGCGGTCCCTATCTCAGGGCAAGGAAAAATCAACAAAGACGATAAGGTAATTGGATCCCCGAGCCCGACAAACTCATATATCAATCAATATCTAACTGGCGGCGGCAAGTTTTCGACGCACGACGATCGTTCGGGTTTATCAAACGCGATACGATGCCGTTGGGTGAGAGTGTAGATAGCGGTATCAGCAAATTGTATTAAGACCGGTCCGTACAGTGATGATGCGATGTTGGCGGCCGTGTCTGGCCGAGCTAGGGACTTGATCAGTCTCAGGTGGTTAGGGATTCGCGAAGGAGGCGGCGACGGGGAGTGTGAATTTAATTGAGGAGGCGGTTAGTAGACAAACGTTCGTTGTGGAAAGGGTGTTGGGGAATAGAGAGCGGTAACTATATTGAGTGTTGTATTTGTACTTCCGTACATCTAGGACTCTATGTGCTGTGTGATTGGAATGAAGAATAAAGCTTGGCAAACGTTCGTACTGAATCGTTCCATCCTCGATCGAGTGCGTTTTAGTGTTGTTACGATATACACCCTCGTCGAGGAAAATAGGCACTATTTTCATTTTATTTCTGGTGTTCAAAGGTTGGGGTTGTAATATAATTAATAGCCGTAGATTCTCTCATACGAAGCACGAAGCTTGGGTCGAGAAATCGAGGGTCCTCTGGGACGATTGGCTGCTCTTCCTTGCGATGATGATGGTGATAATTAAGCGGGGGAAGTGTTCGAATTCAGGACGTCGTATGACGATTGGCGACGGGTAAGTGTGATGGGGAGGATGTTCGGTGTGGGTTCTTTGAAGTCGCGTAAGTGACGTGCGAACGAGAGTGCGATAGAACTTGTGTAGTGGGGTGGTGTAGACTCTACGTGGGGTTTTAGATAGCATAGATAGCAAAAGTACTCTTTCTCTTGAGCAATAGTGATAGGGTTTGAGGTAGATTGTATGGCGTATCCGGCCGGTAGCTAGATTGTATTCAGGGCTCAGAGTAGGTTGCGGTATGACGCTGAGGGTGTGGGGAATGGATTCTGGAGGTGATTCCGAGGGGATCATGGAGGGATAGGGTCTTTGTGTGCAGACGTCATTGGGATGGCTTGGGATGTTCGAAGCTGAAGGGTCGTGAATGGGTGTGATTCCGGCGCTATAGGTGAGTAAGAGAGCCACAAGGTGTCCGGCGCAGTGTGTGTGCGGAAGCGAAAATGGTATTGTGAAAGTTTGACAGGGAGGGTATGGCGCGATTATAGTGATGAAACGTAATGATAAATAATGTTGGATGGGGCGGACCGAGGCCGGGGGTGGTGTCGCTGGAGGAGAGAGAATGGTGTGATCCGACACAGCAGCTCCAAGGGAGGCAGTGGAGGGATTTTGGATGGGGAAGAAGCACGTTCGTGTAGAGTCAGAGAAATCGGGATACTGGAGGGGTTGGGTGTTATCTGCAGGGTGGGTTGAGAACCGGCGGGAGGGAAGGATGGAAGGGCCGAGTCGGACGGGGAGCGGAGGAGCGGCCGGAGAAGATTGAGGGCTGAGTAGATAGCCGTAGATGGGATCTGGAATGGAGGGTGGCGATAAGGAGATGGGTAAGATCTGATCGGGGGTGGATTTGTCCCTCCTACTTAGTTTCAAATTTGAGGCAGCGGCCACTCTCCCCATCTTCCTGCCCCCGCTGCACTCGAGTGCACTCTGCCCCCTCCGCTGGCTACGCTGACGTCATGCCCTACTCAGTCCCTGCCCCGACGCCAGCCCCCCTCCCCATCCACTCCGCTGGACGGCCAGGCCACCGTCGATCCTACACACAAGGTGCCTTTGCACCGCTCGGGGCCCTCCCCCGTCGACGCTCCCAGCCAAAGACTGTGTTCCACCTCACACACGATGACGACTCGGATGACTCTGCTGACGACTCTCATGACAACCAGCCTCTCAAGCTCAACCCCAACAATTCATTCCGCCTCTCCATCTCCACAGCCCCAGACGACAATTCTCTGGTTCCCCTGCGCACCACAGGTGTTCCCTTTCCCAGATCCTCTCCTCTCTCGCCCCCAGAGTCACCCCAGCCCACCACTCGCCCCAACGTGACAAGAACTGCATCTACTCCAATTCTCCTCTCCAACGGCAAGCCCCTCAAGTCCTCCCTCAAGTCGTCGTCGTCTTCTCCACACATCTCCCTGCCGCCCCAGCAGCAGCACAATCACCTGCGTGCACGCTCCGCCCCCTCAACCCCGAGCATCGAGCACCCCGTCCCCAAAAACGTGCATTTTCCCACAAACGAGGAGGGTGGCCTCGCCACCGTCCGTGTCTTCAACCGCTCCGCAAAACCTGCCTCGCTCTCCAGGCCCCCTGGCGACGAGACAGAGACCGAGACCGAGGGAGAGATGTCGACAGGCTCCAACTCCGGGTTTATCCGCGGCTCATCTGCTGTTTTCCCCTTCCCCCGCTCACCCCTCGGCGCCCAACAAGACAAATCACCCAAATACGAGGTCAACCCTTCCCAGTCCTCCGCCGTTCCCGCGCAGAACCCAACCCCTTCCGCCAATGT
This sequence comes from Macrolepiota fuliginosa MF-IS2, assembly GCA_015584085.1. Classification (NCBI taxonomy): domain Eukaryota; kingdom Fungi; phylum Basidiomycota; class Agaricomycetes; order Agaricales; family Agaricaceae; genus Macrolepiota; species Macrolepiota fuliginosa. Next base: position 39,726 of record MU151122.1, on the reverse strand, counting down.
CTACCTCGAATCACTCTCCTTCAACTCCGCCCTTCCCGGCGCTAGCCAAAAGGTTCCACCAGGGCTCTCGGGTTCTCTTCTCGTTCGTAACATTGCGTACGAGAAGCAGGTTGCTGTTAGGTTCACCCTGGATGACTGGCAGACCACGTCAGAAGTTGTCGCACGCCATTTGGTTTCCTTACCGACCCTGCCTCCTGCCTTTTTGGCCAAGCAACAGCTCACCTATGGTGATATCGCCGCTCAGATTGCTCCCCCGCCTGGTGCAGCCCCCCAGTGGGATAGGTTTTCTTTCCACATCAAGCTTGAAGACTATGCCTTCAACTTGGCCCAGCGCGTGATGTACATCGTTATTAGGTTCAACGCTGTCACCCCCACTGGACCTATCGAGAGTTGGGACAACAACTTTGGATGCAATTACAAGGTTGCATTCCGCGAAGCTGGCAAAACCCAGCCTCAGTCCATTCCGGTGCCCAACCCCAGAGGCCGGGTCTTTGCCGTATCCTCTCCCCGTATGTGTTTTTCCTTTTCGTATTGCAGTCCAGAATTCATCGGCATTTGTTTAGCTTCGTTCGCTCCATCGACAACTTTGATGCCTGTGCCGACCCAACCCCAACATGCACAGATGATTGCCCAGACAACGCTAGCGAGGCTCAAGAAGCTCAACTTGAGGAACTATGCGGCCCCGAGTACTTCTGCGAGTTTGCCTGGTGCGAGTACCGCCACCGCTACGGCTGCGACTGCAGTTGCGGCTCCGAATTCAAGTTTGACGGTTGTTGGGAATGGTGAGGCGAAGGGTATGGTGATGGAGGGTGGACACCCTGCGCATGTTGGTGGGAAGCAGAGGAGTCCGAGTCCAAGTGAGAGCGAGGATGAGGATGAGGAGTGTCTTAAGACACCTACGGGGTTGCGGTTCAGATCGCCTTCGCCTCCTGCTATTGTTGACCAGGATCCGGCCGTGGGTGTTCAACGTTCAGGTACGTTATCCAACTACTTTTCTTGTTTTATGACGTTTACATTTTTTTGTGCTGTAGGGATTAAGCCGATGAGGTCGCCGCCGTTGCCGGTTCCGTTGTTGTCGTTTTCGAGTGAGAGTGCATCGTCTAGCGCGTCGTCGACACCTCCTACTGGAGGGTCGTCACCGCAATTGGATATCCTTGCGCCGAATCATCGTCATGCGATAGATGTGCGTCATAGGCCTGTGGTGTTGAGTCCGTTGGAGATGGGCACGAGTCCGCCGTTTTCGATGTTGGCGGATTTGGGACCGAGTTTGACGAAGAGGAGGGAGGGGGTGCAACATTCGCCGCTTGTTGTGCCGCCTGCTACGTCTATTGTGCCGTCTGTTGTTGAGGAGAAGAAGGAGGATAAACCGTATTGGCCATGGGATGATGATGGGAAGGAGAGGAGTGAGGAGGAGGTTAGGAAGGTGCTTGCTGGGATTAGGGAGAAGAGTACGAGTTCCCCGGTGAGGCGCGTTTCGCCGACGAGTAGTGGGAGGACGAGTCCGTCGAAGTTGATGTCGTCGTCGTCGTCGTTGGCGGAGGAGGGGAGTAGGAGTCCGGTTATGAAGGATGGACGTGTATCGTCTGGTCCTGTGAAGGAGAAAGAGTTTGCACAGTTGGCGGCGATGGCGTCGGTTGTGAGTCCACAACCGAGGAAGAAGATGACGGATTGGTCGAGGGTGGGGAGTGGATGGAATAAAGTGCCGGTTGGGAGTGTTGCTGCGCCTTCGTTGGGGCATGCTGGGTCTGCGAGTCCGGGGTATACCCCGCCGTTTTCCCCTCCTCCTGCTGGTGCTGTTGCTTCTCCTAATGGTGCTAGTGGTGTGGGGACGAATCATCAGGATTCGGTGTATCAGGCGTTTGTGAAGCAGTGGTGTTTTGCACAGGGGCCGGGACCTAGTCCTGGACAGGCGAGGCATGCGCAGGGAGAGACACAGCAGGTGGATGTGAGGGGGCGTGGATATGGACATGGGCATGGGAGGAGAGAGGGAGAGGAGGAACGGCCGTTGGTTGTTTAATTGCGCGTTATGAGCGATGTGTGCTGCCTGTCAAGATGGTGGTGGCGACAGGTGGTATTTTGGAGGCGGGGGGAGGGCGGGGGAGGGGAAGCGAGTTGTGCGCGCGATTTCTGACTTTCTTTTTCTTTTCTTTTTCTTTGATTTTTTCTTTTTGATGGACTTATACCCCCTCATACAACACCGCACGTTACTATCCACACCAGCAACACAACACACCACACAAATACACGCCGACTACGACAACATGCAATCTACGCAATGCAATACTCGCACACACCATCTCGATGTGTTTGTACATAGTTTCTTTTCTTGTCATATCTCTCGTATCCGTTATCTTTTCATTATTCCTCTTTATCTCTCTCTCGCTGTCGTATATGCAATCTTATCTCTCTTTCTCATACATTTTTTCTGTTCTTCCTCTCTCACTCGATTACTACACGCATTATCGTCTTGTCTCTTATCTCTTTTCTCTGTTTGCCGGTTTATTACATACAAGGGTTTTTTTTGGTTCACACATCTCCCTCGCTTCCGCCCCGATATCTCCCTTCTTGCTATGTATGTAGCGTAGCAGGTCTTATCGTGGTGGTGTTTAAAATCCCCCCTGGCTTATGCAATAGCTTATAGGGGGGAGTCTCTCGTAATAGAATACTTAGGTAGTTGGTTGGTTCCCCTGTCTGTGAATTGTAGATACTTGTCTTGTTGGAATGAAGTGACAACTTTTTTTCGCTTTTTGCTTACGAAGATGAGGGCATGTATGCCGAGAGTCTCGGCCGGACTGCGCAAGAAGGAAGGCCCCTGATTACTGAGCCTGGGATTTCGTGAGTGTTTACGATATGGATAGCGGGATGTTTAGGAACGTTCAATCAAGAGTTGGCGTGTATGTTATTCCAGGACGTAAATTGTATCTGTACATATAAAGGACGGTGTTATGGCTTATCAGCGCGTTTGTTTTTTTTCATTCAGTACTTTATCAATCGCGTTATCGGCTCTTTTGCTTGTTGACGGTTATGGTTACGGCTGAGCCGGTTACTTGGGACGGATTTGTGTGCACTTATGGAGGGAGGAGGTTGGGTTGGGTTGGACTGTGATGTGAGTGGGTGGTAATTATAGGTTTGGTTGATGGTAGTGATGGATATGATATATGGGTTTCATGTGCGTACGCTTGGGACACTCCGATACGGAGTTGGTCACTGGTCGGTCGAGAGAAGAGAGCTTCATAAGACCGAGTGAGGGGGGCGTTTAGAAGATCTGGGGAAGTTGAGAACCGTGATAAGGCGTCTGGCGCAACTACAGTAGCTATACGGTTGTTCGTTCGTATCTTTGCGGCGGCGTTGAGCGCCTGTGTTGGAATGTTACGTTTGGGTTTAAGTTGTGTTGTTCTTTCTTCTTTTCTTCTGGATTGGTTGGTGGGCTGGGCGTTTTGGATCTAGGGTCTCACGCGCACGGAGTTCTGTGTTGCATTTGAAGGTGGAGTGTGTGTGTATATGTATGAAGACGCATCGACTGGCCGTGTGGAGTCGAAGAGGTCAGAGGAAGGAAGGCTGGACCCTAGGGGTTGTGTGGGGAAGGGACACGACGCAGGTAGTGATCCTGTTCACATGTATACCCGGTGATGAAGGAACTAGGAATGGATATGTTGACAACCTGACAGGGGACAATGTGTCTTTATCATTAAGAAAGGAAACAGAAGGGCGAGGCGCATTCAGGGTTCGTTCGATTAGAAGTTCCAAAGTAGAGAAGTTTTTTTTTGTTGTTGTTAAGTAACTTCAAACTTGTCGCTGTTGAGTGGGTGTGATATTTGTAATGCCGAGGGAGGGGGATGGATGGATTTGGGATGTTGAGCCGTGCTCGTGTGTTGCGCTGTGGGACTGGGTAGAACTTGGTGAGATTGTGATGGAATCTTTATGGGAAGGGTGGAGCTGGTTTTGGCAGTTGGGTAGATCTTGTGCCGTCTGACAAACTGCTTTTGTGGCTTCTTCTGCTCTTTTGCAATCCCGCGCCTATTCTCAGTCCATCCATCTGTCCTATCGGATTTCGGAGCACTAGTTAGTGGTTCTTGATTGTCTCGGAAGCGGACGGTATTTTTGTTTAGCTCGTGTTTGAGGACCATTCTCTTGTCAACTGGGGTGTTCTCGAGTTCTGTATTGAAATTTAATTGTCGTCGAATTAGGGAAAGGACAGATGGTTGCGGTTGTGTTTCCGCACGAAGCCGTCTTCCTGCTGTCATTCAACTTCTGATGTACATGTCCTTGGATATTCCCCGCGTGCGGCCGCCCGTGGGCTCTGCATTTCATAGAAAACAGCGTCGAAGATCAAGTCCTGCTTCTGCAGGGTCACCACGCGCCACCTTTGAGCATTTGTGAATGCCACCGGCTTGGTCCAGGCAGTGCCCGAGTATCAATTCAATTGAGAGATCAGCTTAACGCAAACTTTGATCGAGACCAGGGGAACACCGATATCAATGGGAGGGGCTTGGGGGTGGGGTGAACATCACTGGCAGTCCAGCTGATCCAAAAAATTAAATTAAATTTGCTCGGGTCTATTTCTGGACCTCCCGTTTTCGGAGAAGCGCTTCAAGAAGGCGGGGGCGGAGAGCTTGATTTGGAAGGGGTGATAAGATGAAGTTCAAAGTGGGCTTTGTTAGTTCTTTAGTCTGATCGGTTATAGATGAAGGTGTGGTGGGTAAAATTCTGGGCTGTAATTAGATTCTGGTATATTATGAATGCGACTTAACGTTCACTAGAATGCTGACCCGGACACGGTGTTCGCATCGCTTATGGTTGTAAAGTGCTGGGCCCCCCAATTCCACGCGCAATCATTGCAGTGATCTGGTGTTGGTGATCACGAATTCAATTGAAGAATTGAGTCTTGACAGAGCCCCAAATCTCTCATCAATTTCATATCCCACTGAAACCCATATGTATCATCTGTCATCAAGTGCACTGCTTCCCAACAATCATAGATCCATTTCCATAGCCTTGACAAAGTTTTTGTTGCCATCTATTCTTCCAGTTATGCGGGAGAATAAACGACACAGAGCGCGGAGCAGGTCGGAATCGTTGTATCAGCGAGTGGCATAACTGTGATCGGAAGTCAAGCACTGTTGCGCTCGAAAGTCGGTGTCGTTCTCGCCCTTGGCGTTGCATGAGAATGTTGAGGGGAGTGCATCGACCTGGTAATCAAGCACGCCATTGCGATTCGAAGACGCCAGGGCTTCTGCATATCTCATATCTCGGGGGCGGCCCTGAATACCAGTAACTAAATGTCCAGGAGTGTCCAAGGCCTTGGGCATTGTGTGCCAATATGAGAATGGGCTCATGATATCGGAGGGACCCTTGCAAAATCGGTAGTCGGGACGGCCGGGTGGCGGGGGAGTGTGATGGCTGGCCTGTTTGTGATTCGTTTATCTGTCTCTACAAAAAGCTCACGAGTGTCAAACAATCGCGAAGGGTCACTGTTCCTCCAATCGTTATGGTGTGAGAATATCAGTACGTTCTTCTAAAGGGTGCATCTGTAAATGGGTTATCAGTATATCTTTGAGATATGAACGTCATAGCGAGCGAATTGATATAGAAAAGCCGCCCTTCTCAGCCTTGGAAGTGTTGTAATTTGTTGTTTATAAAAATGTAATCCTCGGAAACACTGGGCAAGAAGGCAGGCCTCTTGTTCTGAGATCATGCTAGGACGCTCACGAGGACCATGTGTCCTGTGGTCAACTTCGGCGTTAGGACGACAAAAATCAAGGGTAATCACTTTCTGGGCGAACTATGTTGACGGCAGACTTCTTGGGTTCGGTACTAGGCGTAGTGGCCCATGCTGAAACGTTGTTTGGACCAGCTGACTGACATTGCTTACGTCCTTGCGTGCCCCTCCCGCCCGCTGCTCGGCTAAAAGCAGACACGGATCACAGCTGCGATTTAAGTTTTAAACTTTTGAGGTTAGTGCCTGTTTGGAGATTCTAATCGGTTCACATATTGGATGGTCAGATAAACGTGAGTTGGGTTGTCTCATCGTACAACACTTAGAGGGAGTGGCAGGTGGGGATGTGCAGCTGTACTGCTTGGGCTTTTCTTAGTCCCTGTGCTGATGTTCGACACCTGACGAGAACGTTATGACCACATGACCATATGACTAGGCGCATAGTCATTGGTAGTTTATTTGTGTTGGAAGTAGTGAGTTATCATTTCCTCGTATCAAGAGACATTCACGGTTAAACGTACTGTGGAGATCTGGCATCTTCTCGTGTTCGGCGCCGGGGTATATCCAGCTGTTACTATGTCAAGCGAGAACCCCACCATCCAACATGTGATCGCAGGAATTCCCCAATTCTAGACAGAAAATCTGGGGCATCATGTGGGGTAAGTTCCGCGTTAAGGCTTGTCCTGAGGAGGTAGTGCGCAGTAGGCTCGTGACCAGGTGGTATGACCTGATGGCTTGGAGAACCCTAGATCGCCGTGAGGTAGGTAACCGTGGGTCGCATAGCACCTCGGAGAAAGAGTTGACGTCGATGTTGATGAACACTCTTCACTTACTGACCATATTATGATTATTGCAAGAGTGTCTGAACCCGACCTGGCTTGCTTTGTTGGATTACGTTAGTATTATGTGACGTCACGGGGACTGAAGCCCAACTTGTCTGTCCCAGGACCTCTAGTACTGTTGTTGAACTTGACATGCAAACTTGTCGTACACCAGGTTCAGACACGCACTGTAGCAAATCCGTCGCCGACCTCGAAAAATTCTCTCGGGAGCGTGTCTCTGTACCCCTACATACCCTCGACGACTTCGCGAAGTATTGGAACACCTTCGACGGCATCGCACGAAGACTCATTGACTCCAAAATCATCACCAAGGCGGAACGAGACTTGTATTTCTGGACTGGGCTTCCTCTCGATATCAGGAGATCCATTGGAGAACAATTAGCAATTGCGGACCTCTCTTACCACGACCGAACCGTTCCAACTTGGAGGGACGCTATCCAAGCCGGGCGCTTCATCTATCACGACCCTACAGTGCGTACCAATCGCATATCCATGGCTTCGCTGTGTCAACTGTTACTCTTCAGCTTTCTTCGCCGAAGCAAGATAAGGATATCGACAAGCTCGTCCGGACTCTTCATAGCCTGAATGTAGAGGACTCTAACTACGCTGTCGCATATGCCCGCCTCCTTGTGGTAGCTCCGAGTGTGGCTGACAGAATACGACCTCCTGCCCGATGGTCGCCTCCTGCTCGTAGCAGCACCCTTTCTGTCCAACATCCATCACCCCGTATTCATGCTCCTCATACTACTGGTGAAAGTAAATACTGCCGACAGACTCTCCGGCGCGTTCAATCATATGTCTCGTATCAATCGTGCCCGACCTGTGCCGATCAGCACGTAGTCCATCGGGCCCCTGGCATTTAATGCTAGTCAACTATGTCCTGTCTTCTATATGTCTCGATCTCGGTTAACCAGAAATGGACGTCACAGCTTGACTGTGGCGATACGGAGCAATCTTATATATCATTTCGTTAAACCCGCTTTTTGTCTCCTCGAGGATGAGTGGTTACCGTTTGGATTTCTCTCACCTCATAAAAACTAGTAGCCCACGGGAGAATAAGAGGTATTGCCTTTTAATCATCAACATCGCTCTTGGATGCAGCGCAGCCTTCTCATCGCTCGAGCTGGTTACTACTCTTTCCTCATCAGAGAGCCTGCCTCTGGATCCATGAGTGATTTGGATGTGTGATATTCCTCGGGACGACGAAGATCGACAGTACAGATTTGTGTCTCTGGAGTGGACTTTCTTGTGCTATTAGGAAGCCGACCAAGCAGCAGCTGGTTAGGATGGATACGTCATATAATGATCGGATGGTACCGACCTGGAGGAAAGCCATTCTTTCGACCTAGTCCTTTCTGCAACGTCACAAGCATGAATCTGGCACTCCTGCCGCTGGTCGCATTGGGAGACAATCTATGATCGTCGGTGTTTTGATCTGTCCTTATCTAACTTCTCTAACTTCTCGGGAAGGATCATGCTCTGCTCCGGGTCCCACTGCACTCTTTATGTCCTTGTCTTTTTCTGGTTTCTTCGGCCAGTCCGTGGCGCCGGTGTGGATGGAGAGCGGTTTATAGCTTGGCCACGCTGCACGGAACCTTTAGACGGTGAAAAGGGGGATATCAGGAAGTCGGGAGAGAGATTTGATGGGGTATTTCAAGGCGTCGAAGTGCGGCCAACGCTGTTCAATCTTGGAAATGTCTTTTTTTAGTATGTAATACTGATGATACGTTTATCGTGTACGTCACAGGGTAGAAAAGGAGGCGCGATACTAGCGGTCTATGCCTTAAGGACCTGCAATAGTCAAACTCGAACTTCTCAACTTGCTTATGCCCTATTTCGAGGTTAAACTAGGTCCCATTCCCATTCCAAGTAATGTCCAACCGATGGCTCAACACATGCCTCATACGTCTCCTTCCATAGTCTATATTACCTCGCCCTTCCGTACATTGTTCATTTCGGGGTCTACGGCGCTTGATAAGAGGTCCTCGACAAGTATTCGGGACTCTTTCCGCTGGCTCAGGACCGGTCTCCGTGGAGCATAGTGTCATGCATGGCAGAGAACCGGTATTTTTAAAAGTGGTTATAAGTATGGCATAATGTGTCTGTCGTCTTTTCTACTAGTCTGCGGTGGTGTGCGGACACAGACTGGCGTAAAATTAGAACCTATAGCCCCGTGCACCCTGCCAAATTTTATGAAACACGTTGGGGTACCAACATCCAAAATAGAAATACATAATAGTTGTGTTGGCCTTTGGTCTTGCGGAAACAGGCCCAAAAGTGGCGTTCTGGGTCATGGAACCTATGATATGTTGAGGTGGAAGGGTGGTGATAGGTGCAAGTCCATATGTGGATGGATTTGGCCTGGATTCGACCTATGCAATTTCCAGGATCGGAGGTAGGAAAGCGTCTGTGCTTGGGACAATAGCGCGGTCTTTAATCGGTTTTGCCATCTGACAAAGAAGACAACAGACACAGGCGATGTATATGCATTGCTAGAGGAAGATGAGACATATAGCCAGGTAGTAATATCATCTCGATCACATCCCATTATCATCCCGATATACGCGGTTCTTCACTGCTTCCCATTCATCTGGACCTCAAGTTATGTTCCTGTAAAGAACTATTAGTATGTTTCAATAGCTCGATTGGTGTGCGCGGTTGCGAGAGGTTTTTATCAATAAAGTAACGTTGTGGAGGGCGAGAACACTCCCTGTTGCTATTTTGTATACGACAGCAGAATGTCGCGGAAGATGTTGAACAAGTAGCGGTTGGAGCGATTTTAGGGCTGATTATGTAGGAACGGAAATCGGGCATGGAACGTAAAGCACTGCGTTTTGTGGCGTTTTGAGCCTTCTCCTAGTACTCCAGGAATTGCTTACGTTAGTGGTCAGTCATCCCAATTAACGCGAGCCAGTCAATTCACGTACCGAAACACACGAACTGCCAAACACCAACCCGGCTACTGCACTTATCTAATTCCTGTAGCGGAACGACAATATTCCCCCTCTCGCCATTTTCCGTCTCACCAGCTACGGTACTCAGTGGTTTATGAGCCGGCCGTTGGGGCCTCATGTACATTGTCCGGACCTGGAAAGTCCATCGTGTATATGTATGTGAGGGGGACAAGAGGAGTATGTCTCGTCGCGTCGTAAATGGGGGGAAGCAGACTCTTGAGGGAATGTCCTCGGAGACATGACGAGCCGCCCCGCCAGGGACATCAGGGAGGATGAAATGTCGTCTGAAATACACCCATGTCGGAACCCCACAACGGACTATCACCACATATGATAGTTTTCATTGGGACAGATGGCCTTCTCTCCGGACGGGTAAATGATCACATCGTCCAACTGAGTGGCGCTTTCTATTTTCAAGGCGGTCAGCATTGATCAACGAAGGAAACAAGGTACCTACGCCTTCCACGACGGGTGGTTAAGAAATTGCCTGAAGGTGTGTGCCCTTTCTCGTAGGCTCTGCTCACAAGGACGGGCGCATGATCTGAACGCACCGCTAACTATGATGCGCCAATTAATATCGACATCATAATGCCAACAGGTGACAGGGACGTACAATGTAATCCAAGATCACAAGAAGGTTGACGACGAATTCTGAAAGTGTCCTACACCTAAAATTTGAAAGAATAGCGAGGTTGTAAGCTCTGCAAGTCTGTCGTGTTCCGAGGCGTTTCTGGACTAGACATGTTTGAGAGTGTGCTTACAACCAGGTTTGTGGGGGGATAAATGTCGGCTGGAAACGCGTCATGGATAGAAATGGCGCTATGTAGGAACGGGGAAGTGTTATTGCATCATATAGAATTATAGTGGGCATGAATCATTGAGATGCGTCAGTAAGGCACGCCTACATGAATGAGTTATTCTCTGATCGAAAGCTGTTTGTTGAGAAAAGGAAAAGATCCGGTGGGTCTGCCGGGAGCGCTTCAGGATGAAGGAAGTCGCGCACTCCACAGGCTGATAACAACTCGAGGGCAAGGGAGCGGTAGACGGAGGGGATAGGAGGCAACTGGAAGAGGACTCATAGCTTAGAGCAGGGTTGGATTTAGAATCGAAGTTCGGCTCACCAAATCGTGGCTTGATATGAAAAAGCATGTGTAACCAAAATAACTGCAACTACCTTCCACCTCGATCGAAAGACCACATTCCAAGTTGAAGACCAATCCAGAATCGAGATGGCTGATGAGACAGGAAGTGATATTCCGTCAATTTTCACGCGCCAAGGGATTACCAGAAAGGTGTATGTATATAAGTAACGTGTTTGGGTTATGTGCTAATGAGGCTGGAGTTGGTGTCGGAAACAAGGCCAGAGTTTTGCACATGCTATCACCAGCCCGGTCCGGGATTGTATTTGGTGCTGGTGCTGGTGACAAAAGAGCTCAGTCAAGATGATCACTCACCCGAATGGATTACCTACCGGAATGGGGCTATTGTGTTGGCCTTGCACTGGTCTCAGACACAAACAACTTCTCTAACACGAGACTTTATGCACGGTTTCCAGAGTTAGAAGATCTATTGCGCACAAGCCCACGACTCGAGGATAAGATTCGCGTCAGAAACTTGATTACTGGGGTACCTTGGTCGTCACAATGACAAGAATACAATGCTCTTCCCCAGCGCGCACGCACAATCTACAGCTCGACCAAGAAAATGCATGAAACAGCAATTAGCTAGCATGGATACATCGTCTAGTGGTACCAACCTAGACAATCCCCGTTCAAGCAGGGAACATCGTCTTGTGCAATTCAAAGGTATGTATTTATGATAACGTTCTAGTTCTACTTACTGACGCGTCCTAGACCCCAGAGCCACATGATACTGTTGACGCCCTAGTTCGAACTCTTCAAGAATCGAAGATCAAGGACGCCAATTGTGCCAACGTTTACGCTCGCCTGCTTCTCGTGGTGCCGACTGTGGCCAACCGTATTGGCTGGACGTCTTCCTTGAATAATGCTTGGCAAAATGTGCATATATTGACCCCGATGCCGGACCATAGAAGCAAAGGCCAGCCCTTACCTTTACTCCACCCAACTCTAACGCGCAATGACTCTAATTGGTGTACCTGTGACTCTGGATTTCGTTATATCTCGAGCAAGATTGGATTCGAGTCTATGCACCTGACCCAGGATGTGTCCGTGTACGACCAGTCGCATGGTTCTTGGTTAGCCTCGATGACTGACAAGTACTGGAAAATGTACGCATCTCCCCCGTAAGGGAAAGGCCGGAATAGAGGGATGTGGGTCCCCGTTTGGGATTGACGTCGATACAGGCTTGCATACGGATCAGATCACCAACCAGGTGGTATCACACAAAACGTTCCCTCAAACGCGTCTTGTCGATTATCCGGATTTGGAGGATCTATTGCGCACACAGGCATGAAGGGAGGACCAGAAGTATACGTCATCATGTGGTGGGGAATTGGGGTGTAATAAGGACATCAGGCGGGGAGGGACAGAAGATGGTGTTCTTAGTTGTGCTATGAGTTCAGCGCTTGTAGAAGGCGTCATTCGCGCCAGAAATTTGATTATTGAAGGTGCGCTGATCGTCACAATGGCTAGGTGCCATCTGACTTGGCACTTTGATCATTGCTGCTAGTCTACATAACAATACCTCCAAGAAAGTAAATGACTTTCCATTTGTATTCATAGACTTTGGGGGTCACTGGGTAGCGGAGGCTTAAACTTCAAAAGAGTGATAGAGAATATATTATACAGTACAATATTCACGTAGTTTTTACAACTAGAAACTGTCAAAACCAATAGCCGAGGGATATGACGGAAGGGTATTGATAATCAAGGGACACCAAGATCAGAAGAGGAGATCAAGAGAAGAGAGTATGCATATACTGGAATCAGCTCAGGAGGAGTATGTTGAAGAGGACGTCAGAATATTATGTGCAGCAAAATAGTAATGAGGCTCAAGGACCCGTACACTGTACCAATCGCTCGACATTTATGGTGACCTGTGAACATGGGGCGAGGTTTATTAAGACCAGCAGGAGGCAACGATATCGCTTGCCTTTGGTGAGCGGATAGGTGGGAATACAATATTTCCAGAGTCCTTGGACCCAGGCTGTACCTATGTGAAGGGTTTGCCAGATACCTGAGCATGAAGATCTTCACCTACAAGGTAGCGGGTTGTAAGTCGTGGTTCAAACGCGACAGTGCTACCGTTGCGGTTGCGTGAGTTTCCCACTCTGTTTGACCCTGCACAGCGGAGGGTACGACGTGTATTTAGGCTGATTGGTTTGTTGGTGAGTTCAATCAAATAGGTGTATAAACCGATTGGGAGAGCTTGTGCTTACGTTACGAAGAGCGAGTTTGCGTAGCCTATAAAAGAGATGTCAGTTATGAGAGTAGGAAAACAGAAAAATAGAACATCTCATGTTAACTTCTAGGAAGCGGATAAAATGTCCGTGGCAACGAAAAATGGCATGGGCCATGAAACAAAAGGTCAAATTAGCAACAGTGGGAGTAGAACTCACACTTGGCGATGACGAAGTGTAAACCCATGAAGATGAGATTATTTGACATCCCAAGCCACTATTTCCCAGCATACTCCGTTTATGAATATTTGTTGTGCCATTGGTGGGTGGAATGTACATACACAAATCATTGATACGATTGTTCCGGTTCTGTTCCATTCAAAAGTATCACAATTAAAACGTCAAAATCCATTTTAGAAAACGGGAGAAAAGTACGCACGTCGTGAACGAACCCATTTCGAATGCATACAGGATGAGTGTATCGATGACGGGGTTAAGGCTAGCAAGAAAGAGCGTAAAATCCACTAAATCGATAGTCGTGTAGGTGAGGTGAAGTGCATACTTGAAATCACTCGTTCTATTGGTCTTCAACAAAAAGAACAGTGACCCGGTGATGAGGATATCAACAATGGTTGAAAGTGCAAGCCCAAGTGTGAACAACCACTGTGGAATCAATGGGCTCAATTAAACTGTTGTGGTCAAACGGAGAGAAAATGAACGCATAGGTACATGGAAATGAGGTCTGAAGTTGTGAAAGCTCCTGCTCTTGGCCCTGGGGAAAGGGACAGGTGATGATGTCAGATTTATCACAGGTTATGTTTTCTGTGTTCGCGCTCACATCTCAACAGTTGTTGCTGAAAGATAGAGAAATTGAACACGAGCGATCACTGTAACACACGAAGGACAAGTGACTCACCAATGGCAGAAACTGCATTTTCATATTGTATATGGTTAAGACAGTCTCATTAGCCTAGTAGAAAAAGCTAACCGAGGCGGCACAGTGCCAAGAAGGTCTTTGGCGTCATGGTTTGAGAATGGATTGAAGATGGGAAGGCAGGATGGGCATACAATGGGTATCACCAGCAACCAGTTCCGTCGGCTCACTTGGGTGCCATTGAAAACTGATGGCTTCAAAATTGCACGATGTGGACGTACGCATGAAGATCCGATGGGAGAAGAAGCTGGCGAGTATTCAGACAACACCAATCGGGAGAGGCGATGAACCAAGCGTACCAGTGAACAGAAAATGTAAGGATTCCCTGGATAGAGAATTTGAGATGTAATCCATTGCCCAGAGCTAAAAGAGCGAACCGTAATAACTACACTGTACTTGAAAGAGTTCAGAACACGGAGAACACAGTGGGCTCAAATTTAACATACAGATATAGCCCTGCAGCCCGATAGTTAACCAAAGTTTTATCTAAGTCGCATGAATAGACGTACCAGGGTATAACGTCAATATGTTGTACCTGTCCGAAAAATTCGATGAGGTAATTCCATAGACCAGCCCACACAAGCGCAGTGTGGAGAACATCGAGAACCCTGGAAGACAATTTGATCGCCGTGACGAGAATAGTTGTGGCTTCCAGACTCACCAGATGAGAAGAACCTATGAATAATTTAGCTGGGTCAGTAGTCCTGTTTCGGTGAGTGTGCATACCAATGCCTTGATCCTTTTACGGTCGCCATCGTATATCTTGAAGTAAATAATAACTTGGAGTACGACCGCTCCACTGAGTCTAAGTGTTCCTTTTGGCTACTGTTGGTCATGGGATGTACGGGATGACTTACATGGAAGCATATAGCCCTCCAAGGAGCAGAGCACCGAACGTAGTGGGGACGTTGACCTGTAATGCCATGTCGCGTGAGGTGTAGTGTAGAGCTGAGGCGAGGGACTGTCACAAGTTAGGGAAAGAGTCCACAGAGTGCTCTTATATTAAGGGAGTCAAATGAGCCTGGCTCTGGGGGGACTTGATATTGTAATGACCGGATAGCCAGGATCTACGGTTTTAGTGAGTGTAATGATCGCTTGTTTTTAGCTAATGTCCTCAAACATTGATGCATAATTATCGCACTGTGCTGTGGCAAATTGTAACTTGCTACTGATGTTTGTTGTATAGGCTGTACTCTCTCTCGCATGCGGAATCACACCAAATACCTATCTGCCTGAATGACGATTTCTACTGCGCACTATTATCTCGGGCCGGTAACACACAAGACCTTCAATATCACCTCGATGCTAGGAAGTGACTAGTAGTCTGCTGTTCACCTCCCCTTATGCCTCGGGCTCTGGGGTATCAAGGAACCATATACTTAGTGCAGATCCAATGATGAACGGCTAACTACGGACTTATATGGTGTGAGGTCTCCCAGTAATCACACAGCCATCTTTCTTTAGCGCGCTCGCTAGCGAAACAAGCACATAATAAATGCGGAAAGAACCTGATCTTATAGTATCCTTGTGCTTCGGCACGAAAATAAGCTATGACCCATGACTTTATACATCTTGTTGAGTGTCATGAGACATGATCGCACAGCAATCGAGTATGATTCCTCTGCCTCTAGTTGTGCAGAAGTAGGTCTAAAAGTGGTTCATAGAATGTGTCGTTTGTTGAGGTAGAAAGGCGGCAATAGGTGTACTCCATATATGGTTTGGTTTACCAGGGTCTGACGATGGGGGTGTGCCCTAGCATGGAACGGTAGCATAGTCCCCGGTCATTTTTGTCGATTCCCGGGGAAGCAGTGGCGGGCCTGACAGATGCGTTATATGACGCGCAAGACCCACTGAGCAAGTGGATATATGTATTATGGATAGCTAGCGCCGCCTAGCGCATATCGTCCTATTTCATGTGTTCGAATAGTTCCACCCGCCCCGCGCGGTCCCCCGCAGTTCTCCACCAGTATTGGAACCCACTTCGTGCGGAATAACATGCTCCATTGGTTTGGGTTGTCGTATGGTGCTGGGGAGCCGTTGGCAACGAAAGGGTTTTAGGGCATGCGGGTGTGGCTCCTTCAACGGGCTTTTTATTATTATTATTTTATTCACTCGACCGTTCCGAGTTAGGATCTCACTCATTTAAGTTAGGAGGATCGCAGCTTACTGCCCCCTTCGTTCCGAACTTATTTCAAGATGGGATTTTGAGATTGACGGTCGCAGACCCTGAGGCGTAGACCACCGGTTTGGCGAGTTTCCGGACATATTCAGGGCCGCCTGCATGGCGTCCTCCGGGAGCTCGAACAACCTTACCAGCTTTATTGTCGTTATTCTTCGGTCGTACAACTATGAACAGACTATTAGAGTAGAATGGATGTGTGAAGCAACGGGTGGATCCATGGATGACAAAGAAGTCATCAAAAAACGAAGGCGGTGTTGGATGTACTGGGGACTTCACTCTACTCGAGAAGACGGTTCGCGTCAGGAACCTGGTTGTGAAGGTGTCTGTCGCCACAACGGAAACAATACAGTGCCGAGGGTTTCATGGAGTAGGAGTAGTTCGACCCCTGATTATTGCCATCAAACCATCATTATCGCATGGCTAAAGTCTATCCGAGTGCGAGGTCAGCTAAGCGGATAGAGAATGCAAAGGGGTTGCCTATGTTATCAGGAAACTACGTCGGGATCCCTACCACAGCTGTGACCTTTGTATGACCATCCACAGATTGGCGGTCTACGCGGCGATAATAGCTTGTAGATCCTCATGTTGGGTGACACACCGCAATTCCCCTCAATTACATCCTCACAGCCGTCATCCCAATACACACACCCGTGAACTACGCTTAAGTAATTTGCCTCTTTTTTCTACCGAGTTTTAGCAATCGAACACTGCGGAGTATCCTTGTCCCTCGTCATG